>PVQA01000086.1:0-88408 GCA_002980515.1 Fusarium burgessii | reverse complement strand
TTTTTTTTTTTTTTTTTTAAGTGGCACAACTGGCTAAAACTACCTGCTTAGCGAGCATAATTATTGAACTATCATAGTTTATAAGGTGCATCAAGACTTATAATGAATATCCTTGATGCGATATTGAAGAATTGTTGGTCAGACGATTGAGAAATTAACTACCCAATCTGACAAACTATCTCGGGAATAGATATCGGTCCTTTGCGCGGTCTGTAACACATCATGAAGGAGATGACTCCTGTTGCGGAAATATACTCGAGTGTGTAATCCGCTATCTTGGGAGAATCTCCAGTTGCCAATAGTGATGGACTGGGACAGAGGCACAAGAAAAGACGGACTCGGAGTAATCTCACTTGGTGTAATGTGATGACCAGAAGAGTAACGAGTAAAAAGTCAAATAGCTGATCATCACATATTCGGATGATAGCCTCTCCGAAGAGCCTATCGCCATGACGTCGACGAGTTCCGCCGCGATGGTAAGGTCTATGCTTGCTCTTTATCAAGAAGCGCAGTGGTTTGTTGATTTATACAATGGTTCATCAGCTCTTCAGGAGAGTCAATGCCCAATACGAGGTTTAGACTCGGCCAATCGTGTATATCACAGAGGCCAACGTTTCTATTTGGGGAGAGTGCCTAGACTCGAGAACTCCCACGTGAGTAGGACTCATTTTATGCGGTGAGAGGTCGATGGCGTTCATCCCTTGTGTATAGCCACTGCTGCAGAGGTTCGGTTTCACAATGGAGAGTACCTAGGACTGTAAGCACGTTGTTGGCACAGATGCTGAACTACAAGAGTCTAATGCGTTGTGCCGAGTCAGCCTCGACTCAGCTCACAGTTTTGCGCTAGATACTTGTTGTGGTAATGTCTCGTCTTCACCGCAAAGTGAGGTGCATATTTTGGAACCATTGTTATGCACAGTTAAAACATGTGTCTCTGATTGTGTCAGCTTCTACCAGTAGCAAAGATCATACATGCGGGGAGTAGATGATCTACTGCAAGATACCGTCTTATGGACATGAGAAAAGACAAACAGTAAACAGCAAACAGACCATCCAAGAGTGGCAACCTGCACTGCATTTCAGCTCTTCCAACACGCGGGAAAAACTTGGCTACAGCGGGGCGAGGGTCCTGTGTAACCACCAGCAATTGGTGACCACGTAAGTGAGGTTTGAGAGACTCGAACTTTTCAAGGATAGATACATATACACACACTATAATATGTGCATATCCTCTGCATAGGCTATTAATCAAGAACTCGACAAGAATTGCCGATTACCTGGGCTAAAGGATATACTCAAAGTGTTAGCGAAACATTTGAGCATAATCGGTTACCCAGAATGCAACATCCTTGTCGAATACTCGCTTGGCCTGCCAAACAACGACCGTTTATGTTAATGCAACGCACGCAGCTGAGCATGTCTTTCTCCGGCTCCCATTTCCCAGTAAACACCATCCCCATCGAAAATGTCATGTACTACACCAACAAACATCGGCTTCTAGAGCTTCCGCCCTTCCCCTTCCATCGTGGCAGCCACAACTAAAACCGCTGAAGAAACAAACGAAGGGCCTCGAAAATTTTCTAGTTCAGGAATATTCTCCGTCCGCCACGATGCAGGCCTCTCGGGACTGCGCATTTGAGTGGATGAGCTCACAGTGAGTGGTTGAGGCATACGAGGCGATTCTCGTCGGATGCGGGTAACTGCAGAATATGTTGTGTTACACTTGAACAAATAGACATAGACATACATCGCATTGAATTTTTGAGGCTGTAGAGTCACGGACACACCAGCCTGATCTTGTCCATGCTACCGGTCCTGCCGTGGGAACTATCACCGGTTTGTGCTTCGCACTTTTGGTCTGATTTGAAGACTTTGTGATGTGATTTGTTGGTCACAGGATGATATAGTGACAACTACAGGTGCAATTGCAGCAGTTGTAGGTCTAGGATTGAGAAAACAGGAAAAATATGTGAGATGCCGTCTCCTCAAGTATTCCTCACCTCGCTCGTTTGACCCCTTTCTCTTCCTCTCTTCTTACCTCTCGTCCCGTTTTAATATTCAGCCCAGTCCACACTTCTCGTTTCGCTTCGAGTTGCCTCCTCTTAACTCAGCTGAAACCCCTCTCTGGAGCATGTTCCATCAATAACCCCATCCTCTTCCCTTACTCACTCTTCAAATGTCCCCCAAGACAAAAGGCTGCAGCGGCCACAGCTGGGGCTTCATTGCGCCTGATGTTCAGGATCCGCCACAATGCATCAGCCTGTGTAGGGAGAGGTTCCTCAAGGAGCTGGTACCAGGGGATGAGACAATTGAGCGTGTGTGCGAAGCTCTTCAAGACAGGGACCGGATGGAAAAGGAACAGCCGTTTCGAGCGCTTTATTGTTGTGATGCTCAGGCTTGTGGCGTGGATAATCTTGGTGAGGGTGGGAAAGATCGTATGTGATGTTGGCTTTGGGTTATTGAGACGCTAACAGATGTAGCAAATGTGAATTGGCTCATCAATACTTGTCAAGAGTAAGCTCATCCTTGCGATACCTTTTCAGTGCATGTACTAACATATTGAAGGCATGACTATCACTCTATAATAGACCCAGGTCCTCCACAACCATATCACATCTGTGATCCTGCATCTCTCAACGAGGGAAAAGACTGTCAAGAAGCAAAAGAAACAGACAAGATACAAGATGTATCATCACAAACGAAATCGAGCATATCTTCAAAGACAGAGAAGACGCTCTCAACGACAACAAAACCTACGACCTTAGAAACTACTTCAGTCTCAATTCAAAGTTCAATACCAGACACTACATATACCACCGCCTCAGACACTTCAACACTCGCAACCTCCGACCCATCAAGCAGCGACTCAACCGAGAGAGATAAAGGAATGCCTCTGGGCGTAAAAGTCACAATAGCTATTATATCCGTTGTCGGTCTCCTCGCCATCGCCGCCCTTGTATTCTGCCTTCTTCGAAGACGTCGATCTCGCAAGACTGATATTCGAAGACTCATCAAACATCCATCATCACCTCCCCCTCGCGCAGACTCACCCACACCTCTTGTCTCGCCAACGGTATCTCATACAGACCCTGATGGTGTACCGCTTACACCGCCTGCACGACTTCGAGAGAGGAGATTCCTGGCTGGTGAGCAGAATGGGTTTCCTACCTCTCCGGTGTATTCACCTACGAGTAGTAATCTCTCTCCGAGACATGAGAGGACACCGAGGATTTATAGTGCGAGTCAAGTGCCTATGATAGTCATGACGGCACCTGATGGTGGAAAAGTTAGAGATGATGGGTCAGCGAGTTTCACTGATGGGGTTATTACTCCTCCAGCCTCGGTTCAAGTGCCACCTCTTATTTATAACCCTAATACTTCACCTCCACGACCTCCCCGATCTCGCGATGCTTCATTCAGTATGCTCGCGAGTCCTGGGCCTCCACCTACAAGAGCTCTTCCATCAACACCTCCTTATCGACCATCAACCCCAACGTCGCCGCCTCGGAAAGGGGCTGTCCCTCTCTGAGACTGAGCGAGACACCCAACGCTTGGTCAAGATTTTTAGATTAGGACCTATGCCGCGGACGGCAGAAGGATTTCTTTAAGACTATGGGATCACCAGGATAGAGTTTTAGATATTGGACACGACGCATGTATGTCTGTATGTATGTATGATTACACAGCAAGGTGCACGAAAAGCCACACGAGCCACAACATGTAATATGCTTAACAAGCACTTTCACTACACAGTACTTTATTTCTTCAATGCCACATACTTTCTCTTCTAGATACCAATCTCCTTCAGCGACTTGACAAGATCCGTGACACTCTTCTCAATACTAATCCAGTCAATCTTGAGCAATTTCTCTGTCTCCGCTGTATCAATCTTAAAGATCTGATCCTTAGGCGGAAGTTCTCCGCCCTTGACTTCAGGCCCAGGAAGTCTATCCTTGAACTCAGGAAAGTTCTTGGCAACAGCGTCCACGATCTGACGGTGCGAGAACCATCCAGCTGTAGCAAAAAGTCGCTTCCCGCCAGCATTAGGCTCCTCAAGACCTCTAATGTGCGCACGCGCCGCATCTCGAACGTCAATCCACAGCGGAACAGGCGTGCAAGGTGGAATCTCATCCTTCCAACCACCCTTCAAAAGTTTAACAATTCTATCGTTAGAAGTATTGATACTCTCAAGTGTAGCAAGATGTTTCGACACAGGACCCAGAACCAAAGGTGGACAAACAGTTACGATGTCAAATGAGGGCTTCTTCTCAGCGACAAAGTCCCAGGCTGCACGCTCGGCGAGGGTTTTTGAGGCGCGGTAGGCGGTCATATGTGACCGACTGATGTCATTGACTGTTACGGGGTTCCATGTCTTTTCTGAGAAGACGTGCGATGGATCTGTGAAGTGGGCTTCGTCAAGAATAGAGGCAAAGGATGAGGTTATGATGACTCGTTTGACTCTTGGGGCTGAGGCGTGGAGGGCTTTGAGAATGCCTGTTGTGCCAATGACAGCTGGGTCTATGAGGTCCTTTTTTGGGTCGCCTATCGCTGTCAGTCATCTGAGTTCCAATGAGCATAATCTGAGACTTACTGATGTTGTAATGAAAAGGGCTGGCAACATGAACAACTGCATCAAGTCCAGGTGTCTTGGCCACTTCATCAAAAGAATCCGGCCTTGCAATATCTGGCACAAGAACGATCTCGAGCTTTCCATCCTTGACTTTGTCTGGGAATGCATTGCGAATCTTCTGGGCTTTATCCTCTGAGCGGACAGTTGTGACGACGGTGTAGTCCTTTTCAAGGAGCTGCTCCAGGGTGTGAGCTGAAGAGCGTTAGATACTATTCTCAAAGCCTTCCGAGACTACATACCGGCAATGAAGCCTGAGCCACCTGAAATCACATTGTCAATAACGTAACATCGTTCCTAGGATGAGCAACTTACCAGTGAGGAGAACCTTTGCCATGATGAATGATGAGAGTTTATGGATTTCTCGTTTTGCAGTTGTATAATTGAGTCTTTAGACTTCCCAAGTGAGTAGCAATAGTTTAATGAAAGATCCTAAGACGCAATATCTCATCATTTGACGTCAATGGCCTCTTATACCTCGGATACACGTTGGGGGCCTTTGATAAACTGGACCCGCATTCGTCATTCAAAGTTGGGGGGATACGACGATTCACTTTCCCCTCCCCCACGTTCTCTTCCTATTTTGTAACAATCAATGGTAGTTATTGCAACGCTATCCATCTTCCGTTACCGGCGAATATCAATCAGTTCAGATAATTAATAAGCATAAGATCATCTTAGGCGTATCCAGGTCGTAAAAGATACTCCATTCAACAGATTGTGTATTTGCAAGTCACAACAAGGGACCGAAAGTAATGTCACATCTCTCATAACCATCCATAAAATACACATACAAAATGAATTATTACAACCGAGACAGATAACCGAGAGGATTAATCCATATACACGCTTGCTGTGGGCCTATGCCAAAGATTCGCTGCATCACTTCCCCTATTCCTAGTCGATAATGATGGCTCCTCTTGGCTCCTGACTTCCTTCACAATGCCACTTCGCCCCAACGAGTAAAAGCCTATATCAACATAGACACCAATCGCTAAGCGTATGCACAGGCCAGTTGCCTTCATAAGGAAATCCCATTCTCGTTCATGTCTCGCAAGGGCAATCCGTCCAATTTCATACGCAATGCTCGCTGTAGAAATATGCGCTCGAGTTGGATTATCACCCGCTTTTCCCACGCACAACATAATGCATTTGGCGTGAACTACCCGTTGACCTCCCTCTTCGCCTCCTCTTTCCTCAATCTTGGAGCATCATCGACCACCAAAACTCGTAATTCACCCTTCAGTATTCGATGTGTCTGCTGCAGCTGGCGGCGCAGGTGTCTCCGGAGGCTGAGGATGAGGCACGCCACCGAGACCTGGAGGTGTCGGGGCTTGTTGAGGAATAGGCAACGTCATAGGTCCCTTGGGAGCGACGATACGGCCAGGGAGACTCTCACCACGGATCACCTTCTCCACCTCAGCCTTGTCCAAAGTCTCATACTTAACAAGAGCCTTGGCTAACAAGTCGAGTTCATTTCGCTTGTCTGTCAACAGTTTTCTTACATCCTCGTATGACTTTCGTATTGTCCTCTGCACCTCGCCTTCAATTGCGGCCTTTGTTTCAGAGCTGAGGTTCTCGTATCTTCGGCCATATTCAACAGGTCCTAGAACGCTGGACATGCCAAAGAGTGTCACCATCATGAAGCTCAGATCAGTGGCCCTCTCAAGATCCTAACTAACATTAGCATTTGACTGCGATACCTTCACATTGAGACTTACCGATGAAACACCCGAGGTCACCTTGTCGTCACCATAGCGCAGCTCTTCAGCCATCTTTCCTCCAAGTGCAACACGGATATTAGACATATACTCGGCAGCTGTGTAAGAATACTTGTCCATCTGGGGAAGCTGGGCGGTATGACCCAGCGAGGGACCCTTCGGGAGGATAGTAACCTTGTACAGAGTGTTTGAACTCTCCTTGTCGAAAAGTTGAACAAGTGCGTGACCAGCCTCATGATAAGCAGTCATTTCCTTCTCTTTCTCGGTAACAACCATTGACTTGCGTTCAGAACCCATGGTAACACGGTCGTATGCCCAATCCAAATCCTGCTTCGAAACAACACTGGCCTTGGCTCGGCTGGCTCGGAGAGCGGCAACGTTCAGCATATTCTCCAGCTCAGCACCGGATTGACCAGGGCACCGAGCAGCAATAGCCTCGAGGTCAACATCGGGGGCAACCTTGATCTTCTTGGCGTGGTGCTTGAGAATGGCAATTCGGCCACGAACGTCGGGCAGATCAACATTGACGTGGCGGTCAAATCGTCCAGGGCGGGTAAGGGCCTTGTCGAGCATCTTGGGTAAGTTGGTGGCACCAATGATAATAATCTTGCTATCCTGGTCAAATCCATCCAGCTCGGTAAGCAACTGGTTCAATGTCTGCTTGGCATGGGCTTGATCTCGAGGATTTCGCTTGCCTCCAATGGCATCAAGTTCGTCGATGAAAATAATTGCAGGTGACTTGTTCTTGGCCGCAGTGAAGAGCTCACGGACTCGCTTGGCACCAACACCGACAAAGATTTCGTCGAACTCACTTCCAGACATATAGAAAAAGGGAACACCAGCTTCACCGGCGACAGCTCGGGCGAGAAGTGTCTTACCAGTACCGGGAGGACCAACCAGGAGGACACCCTTGGGGAGTTTGGCACCAAGATCGCTGAACTTTTCGGGGTTCTTTAGAAACTCAACAACTTCCTGAAGCTCTTCCTTGGCTTCATCACAGCCGTGAACATCGCTGAACCGAGTATTCTGCTTCTCAGCCTTGACCTCGGCATCTTGCTTGCTGTTGGGTCCACCACGACGGAAAGTACTGAACGCCTCGATAGCAATAGTAACAAGTGCAAAACAGAGATAGGTGGTCACAATGAAGATTGCCAGAAACTTGAACCAGCGGAAGATAGTAGATCGAGTTGATTCCTGAACGATAACGTGGATGGGTTCACCCTTGTGGCCAATAGGATTATTGCCATTCGCAGCTCCGGCCACAGCGGCGTTAGCAATGCCTTGCTCGTAAGTTGGCCATTGATTTCGGGCAAAATTTCCGTTCACAGCACCAGGCGCATTCGCAGCTTGATTGGCGGCGTTAACACCAAGCATATTGAGGGCTCGCTGGTAAGCATCGTTGGTTGCAGCGTTGGTAGCAAAGCGTCCAGATTGATATCGTTCCACAAGAATAGCAGGCATGTTGGCACGGAGAAGAAGCTGGTAGAAAGCATTCTGCGCGTTCGCATTACCAGGGTTTCGGTTGGCGGATTCCTCCAATGTTGCCAGTTGGTTACGGGAGATGCCATTGGAGCTGCCGAATGCTCTGCGCTGAACAGAAAATGCACCGAGAGATGAGATAGCACGAGGAGACGAGAGAATACCGGAAGAAGATCGCGAAAAGGAGCGTAAGAAAGGTGACTGAGTCGATACGCGGAACTGAAAGTGAGGACGTCGCAAAATGGGGTTGGCCGCTCGAAGACCAACACGGCCCATGCTGGAAAGTGTTGTCTGGGCAGTCATCGGTGTTATGGGTGAAAACCGTGAGCGAGAGAGGGAGCCAAAGTCAACTTGTTGAAGAAATTCGGGGATTCGGAGTTCGGTCACCTGTAACACAGGTTAGTTTGGTGGTTGAAAATGCCAAATTTTCCGACACACTCGTTGAGGTTCCGCCACCTTGGTCTGTTCCGCCGTGTTCTTCGAAGGAACCGATCGACTGGGGGTGATTGAGGTCGTATGCCTCCAAGGAGCCATGACGATATTCGTAATCGAAGGCCATAACTCCGTCGTTGTCGCTGCCATGTTCTGGAGGGAGCCTTGTTAGTACTGTCGGCGATAGCTCTCCCCTAAAGTCCGCAACAACATACCGGCAGCATCATGGCGTTATAAGCCATAGCGGGGGGATATTCGCACCAGCAGTGCTTTCAAGCTGATGATTTTTGTACTGATGCTCGAAGAAAGGTTGATAGTAAAGCGTTTCGATGACGTGCAAGTTGGCAGATGGTTTGCGCCTCCGCCACGTCTAACGGTTTCTCGGGAGGGGAACGTTTGTCGTGGGCCGAGATTGTCTCGTGATAAGTCTACTCAGAGAGACGAATGAATTGTCTACCGGGATGCACTCATAGTGAATCGCGCGCAGGCATCATCGGTATGTAATCGATAGGAGGGTTCGGTTCGCTTGCCACTCTGGTCCGCTGTTCGGCATCACACGATGAACCCTTTCCTAATTGAGACCATGCTGAGTCATCTTCCCTCGGCCCCCAGATCTTCCGCCTCCCAATCACGGTCAAGCATCAAGCCTCTTATCATTGGCTCTTGACTAATATGTGACCATGTAAGTGAGAATCATGGCTGGCAAAGATTCTCCTGATCAGTTTGTGAAACAGGCTCTTTTGTTTGTTGTGATTAACAAACGTTCAATTCCTAGACGTGTTAGGGTGTGAATCTGGAAGGAGAAGTGAAACATCCCGAGACCTCGATCCTAAGTATCGAAATACGTGGGTTTAGATAGATCTGGGGCTTTTTGACTCAGTGTGGGTGGTATTCAGACCAGATCCCTGATCAAAGATCTCAAGTCTTTCTGGTACCGAAAGGCAGGGCAACTTCTAGTTTTCTCAATCTCATGAATGCATATCTATGTAGGTATATTAGATGTATATATGGAGTTTCGTTTCCTCCATTTCTGTTATACGTGGGTATACTTATTTCCTCCCATGATCCCTTTATCCCCTCTTAAATCCCAAGTACAGACCTTTTTGTCCTTCTGATTGTTCATAAGCCCCCTAGCTTTCCATATCCAATCCCCATCCATCATGACCTTTCCTCCTCACTTATTATCTGCCCAATCCAACATCGACACATTGCTCTCATAGGGTATAGGTGCTGTTTAATGCTGGGGAAAAAATAGAAGAAAAAAAAAAAGAAAACCAAACACCAACAAGAGTATAAAAAGGCTCAGAAACATAATAGTGCCATTAAAAGAATCCAAGCTATCGAGGCTTGATGACATGGGGTTGCTGTACGACCAGCCATCCATTGTCATGCATGTTAAGCTGGAAACGATGGCCGCAAAAGCAAATTGCTCCCAATATTCCACTAAAGACAAGACATAAACGCCCAATGACATGCTTTTCGAAGCGCGGATGACATATTGCATGCGTTCTAGAGAAATGCCTGTAGATGCTGCAGTACAGCATATTCCCTCCAATAATGTCCCGAAGGGTATATCCTCTTCAAGAATAAGAATTAATTTCATGAAACAAAGATCGTTGCGTGGTCCAGCCTTGGTATGATCGTGATGTTATAAATGATTATCGTAAACAGAAAGGGGTAATATCTCAACATGTTGAATATGGCATTCGTAAAACATAGCGTGATCCAAGCAGTCATCACATACTCGCCAGTCTGCTACTGGGTAGTTGTAATGAAGGATCTTCGAACTCAATCTTTGGCCCGTAAATATCATAAACTGCAGTTCCATATGCAGGTAGCTGCCCTATAGTTGTAACTTCGATCGGTGGGTCATAATGTGACCATTGCTCTTGCTGCGGGTGGGCTGGTGTTGGAGCGTAGTGTCCGGTCGTTGCAGGAATATGTTGCGCTTGGGAAACCACTGGCTGCTGAGGCTGAGCCATATGATGTTGAATGGGTTGCTGGTATTGTATCATGGCGGGTTGAGTTTCGGCTGCTGTGTATGCAGGTTGACTTCCAGGCTGATGTGGGTAAAAGCCCTCGGGGATCATAGGACTGGGGACTGAAGTAGCAGAAAAGGTGCTTGGGCTGCTTTGAATGGACGTCGCAATTCCTGGTGCTGAATACGGAAGTTCCATGGAAGGTCGTTCCACCTGCTGTGAAAGTTGATAATGAGCTGGTACAGTGCTTGTCATAGTAGCAACACCTGGGTTTCCTGCCTCGGTGACGTAGTAAGCTTGTCTTGGCATGGTTGCTGATCGATGGACTAGCTGAACATGTGTGTGGTGCTCAGGCACGGGAGTACCATGATACTCGTGGGGGACGTTGGCAGGAACCCCCTGTCGGTTGCCGTAATGTTGGGGCATGTGGTGACCATGAACTTGGGAATCAAAATGAGCGTAAGAAGAGGCACGATGCAAGGACCCGTTTGGGGCGCCTTGGTTCATGGAAACCATCTCGTGGGGCGACCAAGTCATTGAGGAGTGCTGAGGAGTGGAGGGAGACTCGTCATCGTCGGAATCCGAAGAGCAATCGTCAATGTCGTTAGGATTCATTCCTTGCTGATGCGACCTACGTTGGTGTTTTACCATGGTGGTTTTTCGGCAAAAGCTGGGACCCGAGTTAGTACATGGTGGACTCAATGGTCCTGTTAGACGTACCTCTTGGAACAACCATCGTGAGCGCATTTGTACGGGCGTTTTCCAGTGTGAATTCGTCGGTGCCGAGCCAGACTCGATGACTGCGTTATCTGTTAGCCCCATTCGAGTTCTGGGCTTCCTTTACACTTACATCTGAGAAACGTTTCCCACAACCAATATGCTGGCATTGATGAGGTTTCTCTCCTGTGTGTGTTCGAATGTGAACAGTCAGAGCGCTTCGCTGGATAAAACTCTTCCCGCAACCAGGGATAGAGCAAGCATATGGCCTTTCATTAGTATGTATACGATAATGCCTCTGTAGATCAGACTTTCGATTAAAGCTCTGTAACAGAAGTTAGCAAAGCCTCAAGGCTATACTTTTTTTTTTTCCTGACAAACCTTTGTGCACGATTGCCAGTCGCACTGAAAGGGACGAGCAGTAGGCTCGTTCTCGACTAATTCCATAAGTTCCATGATAATTTGTTAAAATTTCGAAGTGCCTCCGAGGCAATGGGTGTAATAACGATGCAGAGATAAGACGAAAAAAGTTGTTGACAAGGTGTTAACCTGTCACAGCATAATAATTTCAGACGCTCGCTGGTGAAGAGTTGAAGATTCGATGCAGAAGATGTTGTCTAGTATTGCTGAAGGAATGACAGGTCAACAGACAAGGCCTTGTATTAGGGTATAAAAGGCGGCAGCGAGATCCAATTATAGATAAATCAGCGATTATAATATGACGTATAAGCTTTGGTCTAACAATCGGAGAGTTCCTATATTGTTGAAGGCGTGAAGTAGTTGTGAGGTTGTATGTGCATATATATAGATGACGGTGTAGAGTGGCCGAGGGTGGGATATAAAAGGACGGGTGAAGCTGAGAATACAGAAGCCAGGTTATGTGGGAGCTGAGTGCTTAAACGTCTTAACAGGGCGTGCCGTCCGTGTTAATGCAGGCGGTCCAAGTATTGGTTAGTGGATCGGGAAGAGATTTGGCTGGCTGGGATAGTTTTACGCCGTCGTGGTGGTTTTTGAGGGATAATACCAGCAACCAAGTAGACGGGCCAGGGGAATATTGAAGCTTTTAGGTGATTGGACTCGGAGCGAGCAAGAGTCGATAATGTGACTAGCCTTCAAGGTTTGCTTGAGTTTTTTGAGTCGTAAAAACAGGCTATTTAACGTCTAGTTGATGTGATTCGAGTCAGGTAGACAGCCGATAGAGCTCCATTCAAACCAGACAATACTGGGTGTTTGGCGACAGATATCAACAACGGTCACTGGGTTCTGGGCCTATGTCCGGTCCCGCTGGGTAAGGCAAGTGGAGATCAGGAGTGTTTGGTAAACGAAGAGAATAGTGTGATGTAGTGCAGTGTAGTGTGAAGTAGTCAGGGCCATGCAGATGCTAAATACCAGACTCAATACCCAAGCCCAATACCTAAGCTCAATACCCAAGCTCAATACCCAAGCTCAATACCCAAGCTCAATACCCAAGCTCAATACCCAAGCTCAATACCCAAGCTCAATACCCAAGCTCAATACCCAAGCTCAAAGGATGGGCCGTCGCAAATCTGACTCTAGTTGTAGGCGTGCGGCGAGCATGGTATGCATACGCCAGGGTTATCAAGGAACCAGGAAGGAGATCAGAGAAGTCAAGGGATCCCTGCACTGCAACAGCGGGCTTCAGTGGGTCTCATCCGGCAACGAGTGAACAGGGGCATAGATGAGGGATCGAGAGAGGACGGCAGGTGGAGAAGGGTGGATGAGCGTGACGAAAGGAAACGGAGGGGGGCTGATAAAAGAGGGAGATGAAGAGACTCATTCAGGGTCAGGGGATGACGAGCAAAGCAAGGTAAGGCAAGGCAAGAAGCCTAGATGAAAAGAGGGCTGGCACTAACACCAGAACTGAGACGAAGTATACCTTTTCCAATACTGTAGCATTCATCCGTCGATACCTCTCTAGGCTACCTTGGGTTGTGTCAATGGCGACGTACAGTAGTTTCCATTGTGGGCTTAGAGGTGCAAATAGCGCCTCTCTACTGTTTCCAAGACATAGTCTCCCGTACCGTATAAAAAAGGGTATTGCATGGTATAGTCTATGTGAATGTACCAAGTCGAATAATGATCCGAGGTGGTGTAGTGCCGGCCGTGATCCATTCTCTTAGTGCGCTTGAGGGTTACTAACAATCTGTTTCCATTACTGCACCTCACTGCCCATCATCTTGGCTTTGGCAGCTTGCCGTTCTGTGTAATTGTGTAGAGGTTATCTCGTCCTTTTGCCCCATGTTCCAAGACTATCCACATGGAATCATTAGGTGATTTGTTTTGTCTACCCAGAGCATTAACCAAGCCAGCCCAGTCCAGGTTAGAGTACATAGAAGGGGAGGGACGTTTTGGTACGCTACCTTAGAGGCACCCTCACCTCTGCAAGTTCCAGGACGTTAAACCAGTCTACGAAGGCGGACGGGGACGGGGACAGGGGAGGCAGAAGCCGACGAGTCTAAACCAGTTGATGGCGTCGAGTTTGGGGCGTCAAGGCAAGGGATGGCAGATCCCTCTAAATGCACCGCTCTGCGGAGGTGGAAGCAGAAGTGGTCACTGGCTGGAAGGCTGAGAAACGAGTGATTGACTGGCTGCAGATACATACAGCACAGTATGCATGAATCAACGCTAGTAGAATTGTTCGTCAGGAATGGGATCAGGATTTAGTGAAAACGGACGATAAATTTCCAGGTTGACGGTTATTGAGCCAGCTGCTTGGAATCTGTGGCGGAGAAAGAGGGGACCGCCTCAAAGAATGGACAACCAGACACCTGGTTACAGACCAAAGAGGGAACCAAAAATTGAGTTGCCTCCGACCGCCCACAGACTCCGGTTAGAGCCGAAGGTTGCTTAACCTGTAACATTGGCTCGTTCTGCTGTTGCGTTTGAGGTCCGAGATGAGATTGGTTAGAGAAAAAGTGTGGGCGTGTCGCGCCCTGGAGGTGTTGCAGTTAGTGGCAGAGGGTCATCGTGAGCGTACCTATGAGATCCAAAGTGGAGACGACCGAGGTTCATTACTTGCTGAGACTGAGACGGGGGGACCCAGACTCTTGGCTTGGCTTGGGAAAGCGTCGCCGCCGGGGTCAAGCAGGCTCAGGCTCAGCCCGCAGGGCCCCTCCCTCCCTACTGTTTAGTGGGTATTTGCACGATGAAAGAAGCTAGATCCCAGTGTAATAGTGGCCTCTTGCGGTTTCTTTTTTAGAGACAAGACAGGACGGACGGGATGGACCATTATACCAATTCACCAGAGCATTGGAGATTGGTAGGAAAGTGAACAGTGGATGGCTTTTAGTGGATCCACCGACTGAAAAGGTCGATCACAAACGATGCTTGGCTGAATTTCATAACTTTGAAATGCTTGTCTAGCGTCTAACGTTACTCTCTGCTTCTGCGTCTTCTCTGCCACTGAAGACAGGAGTTGGCAATCGACAAGCCACCTACTTAAAAAATACAGAACCCAGCAGTCAATATTCGTCACATGCCAGGTCATCGGATGTAGCTTCAAGCCTCTCTTGATGCCCTATCGCAAACAGAAACTTAGAAAGTCGGTATATCCATGTCCGTCGAAGACAGGGGCTCTTATGCATCAGTTGCAACGATCAGCCACTGGTAAGAAAACAGGGGTTCTGTTCGATTATGACTTTCCCCCGCCAAAAACACTCGCCAGCAAATCTCCAGAGTCGATGTAAATCAATCAATTACATCAGAAGAGAGTAGATCGTCGAGGGACAGATGATCATCACCATCTCTTATATCCATAGAGTATTTCCATGCACCCATGACTCGATGAATTTTTATGACAGCTGGAGTCGGCGATTAAACTCGCCTCAGGCGGCACTTGGAACGTTGGACAAGACGGGAGTCGACCCAAACAGTGGGGATCCAGTAATGTTAGTTCCAGTATCTGCGAACACCAGTACCAGCACTTCACCATGGGCCTAAGGGCTCGTGCCGGTCCTGGGCGTTCCTGTCACACGTCGTTATCGTTCGCCAACGTCCAATTCTGGCTTAAAAGATATCCGAGCAGAGGCCCAAACAGGTAACTGCGTTCAAATCCGGAGACATAGATTAACCTTTCTGCAAGTGCTTAGAGGCTCACGAAACGGACTGAAGCAATCTCCAACAGCAACCGGCCGCAGAATAAACTATTCATAGGATCATTCCAGTGTGAGCAGCATTGCATTGATTGGACGAGGAACCATGACGTGCAAAACACGTATCTTCTAATACTCCGTATCCTGAAATGGACAAAATCCAAGGCCATTAAACCTACTCTGTACCAAGATCTCTGCTCCACCACCCACAGTAAAAGAACCCTTGTCGATCCCCGGCTGGTTGCTCACGCCGTTCCTGACTTGGTTCTTTACACGCTGCGCTACACAAGCAGTGGATCTTTCCAACATTTGTTAATCCTTGTCTCTAAGCCAAAGTCCATAAATCAACCGAGCCTCAACTGCGCTCCCACTCTCAAGGTGATCCCCTGTTGTAATAGAGCATTCTGCATGCCGCTCACCGCGCCCTTGAACGACTCCTTAACGTGGCGGACGAAACCCTACAGCCTCTGCTTTATTTCCTGGGTTTTACTACCAATGCACAACTCGCACACCATCATCTTTTGTACCACCGAAGCGCGATCTCATGCCATGTCATCTCGTCTCTAATCGTGTTGCCCATTGAAATCCTAATTTTGTCGAAGGTCGGTCTGTCTGTAGGATCTGGTGTTGCAACGAGATTAGGCGTTGTGGTTGATAGTTGATAGTGGGCTACCTTGATGCTGATTTGCTGGATTATTCTGAGACCCCAACGTTTCGAACGCCTCCTCCACATCGCTCAGCCAACAACTGGAGATTGAGATTAATCCCAAGCGTTGATCCTTCTGGACTAAGATTTGGCAGAAGTCACCCAGCTCAGCCTATCTCAGTTGACACGCAGCAGAGTCTGGGCAGCTGACCTGTCTCATTTTCAACCTCAGGGCTGAGGCAGGCTGTTGATGGGAAGACATCAATGCAACCCTGATTTCCTTAGACAGGACCAAGTGATCAACAGCCTCTCAGAACAGGGCACCATCTCCCCGCAATATTTGCAATTTTGCATTAAATATGGCTACTAGCTTTGGAGGTTGATCAGCTGGCGATGCATGCACAGCCCTTTTGCCTCCCCTGACGCCAAGTCAGCGGTCTAGATAATGATAGTTCTACACAAAACCACATTACAGAGTATCGCGACAGCATGTGCCAGACTATTGAGCATCCCCTGCTCAGTCAAGTAACGAATATTTGGGGTATGGTGGGATCCCTTTGGGGCAGAAGCATGAACGGTTGATGGAAGAATGACGACTTTGATAGCTGGCTTACCAAGGGCGCCACTCCCACAATAAGATGCTAACTATGCCCCCGGGGTAGCACAAACATGGGCCTAATACCAAAGGCATTGTGTCATTTATCGACAAAATTTAGGCATGAGAAAGAAGAAAAAGTCAAAGTTGTCGTGTTTCTGTGGTTTTCTTCGTATAAACATCCATATCCAGGGTATGCTTGCGATCTCGCAAGCTATGTTGTATTCTTCCTATGTATTTATTGTCCCCAGTAGTGGCAGATAATAGCAAGGCCTACTATAATCATGACCAATGCCGGGCGTTTTTCAGACTATCGCTACCCCTTATGAGATAGTGATAGGCACCCTTCAATCCTGGATTAGAGTTTAGAATTGGGGGAAAGAGGCTGGCTACGATTGCATTTATCGACCCACATGCTTGGCTCATCACCAGTCGGCTTGGTTTGCGGACCGAGAGTTCTTCAGGACCAACATAAATTCTTTCTCCGACCTTCCAGGGTCAACCTAGAAGACGCAATGCGTTGATCATCTGGACTAGACCTTGAGGCTCGCAGGGTTGTAACCGGGGACCCTGCTCCTGCTCCGCTTTGCACAACTTCTGCTTCGGCCGAGTTTGTTTCCGAAGGTCGACTTGTGCAAAACGTGCATTGAAACAAATCAGTGAGGGGATCCCTTGTCATCCGCATAACAAGTCCGTGAAGATCACTCAACTGGCATCTCCCTGCCAGATTTGCGAGCCATGACCCTGAATGGCTGACCCTGCGATGTAACGGTAGTGATGCGTTCGACTCTCGATAGCTAAAGTTGCTTACCAGGAAGCAATCCGACTCACCGCTTCCCATGGCCACCTGCACCTGTGCTCTCGATCCTGCATCACAAAGAAGGCGCTCGTGATGTCCCGCGGGAGCTCTAAGAAGGTTGGCTCAGCATGCTGCGGGAATTATCAGTGCATATCCGCCGCGCTAGATTCGATGAATCAATATGACATTCGCCAAGGATCTGACAGGCTGGAGGCTGGTGGTTGTATGTATCTATTGTCAGTGGTGTTGACAATAAGAACAGACTATTGTCTGAATGTATTTGGTGGCGTGAATCCGTCTTCAGTTAGGCCCGCTGTTATTCCATCCTGCGGGCTGCGGCTCAGCTATAATGCGGCTGTATTATTATCGTGAACTAACTGAGGGCGGCCTATTGTGGGCGTTTCGATACGGTCTGGTTCAAGAAATGAGCATATATCTTGTTTTAGTCGTTGCATGTCGTTACTAATTTCTTATAGGCCTGTTCACTTGTGGATTCATCCTACCGAGCACTATTTTGGCCAGATCGTTGTGTGGCTTGTAAATATCGGATCACTCTCTTCTTCACCATCAGCATCTGAAACTCAACTTCATAGCTAACTAACGCACAGCACTCAGGCGAGTCTGTGATAACCTCTATTATGCCGATAAGCGCGGATGCGCAATTACGCTTTGACAGATGTCGAACATATTTACAAGTGCATGACGCTTTGAGATGTCGTCCGTGAGTTTTGCTAACACTAGTGCAGGAAGAATGATGCCAACGATGCCATCTAGACAAGCCTCAACTATCCGGAGGGAATAAAACATCTCCCAGGCAGCTGAACATTTGATTGTGTCTGTGGCTGTGGTGTATTCGAGGTTGAGTTAGCTAAGGTAGTCGGGGCGAGTTCGTTGAACATTCCGGGATCAATGGAAGCAGGAACATGGTAGGAACTATCAATATCGTCTCTTACCTTACTAAGAAGTAGTATTCGAACCTAAGGCCACATCTTTCACGTTCACGCAGGCAGGAACAGTATCCTTCATACAAGTCCTGTCATAAACAGAAACAAACCATTCTCATCGTCATCACTTTCATGCCCCTCTTGGTTCGAGAGGGCCTCAAAAGCATTGATCGACCCCCTGTGCAGCCAGTTCCGCAAGTCCGGCATGCACAGATTTAATGTGCTCGTTCGTTTGACGTTGATCTTTTTTTAACCACAACTACCGTGCGTTATCGCCGCTTGTTGCAAACCCGCAGACACTATATGCAGGGTCAGATCTGAAGAGTTTTCTGGCTGAGAAGAGCGTTGAGGTACGTCTAGTCTACGTCAATCTCAGCCCTGCAAACTCCAGACTTTTTGGGTCATGAACTGACTTGAGACCAGCTCGAAACAACGGTGGATTTAGCATTGCTGGCTGCCACGTGCCAATGCCTGCTCACGCCAATCGGAAGGGACCGTTTAGGAGAGCCGGTAAGATCACCAACAAGCCTGAGCTTCCTTTGCATTGACTTGGATGTTTCTGTTTCCAAGTGAGCATTGAGAAGGGACAAGAGGATGAGGTACAACAAACCGCGGTTTGTCACAGGCCAGGGAAACTAGAGTAATCATGAACTTGTTATGGCTTGATAATTTGGCTGCCTAAACGGCTTACTCTCCTTGGCGGCCCATTAGTTGGAAATTGGCAATTCGAAGTCGCTCGTATTAGATCTTCGGTATTTTCTTTGTCTGCCCACAGACTATCTCGACGGTCACTCACCGGTTCACCGTTCCAGACGGCAGCAAGTACAACCAATGAGGCACGGACCAGTAGTTCCAAAATTGTCTCTCATCTCCGAAACCAAAACGATGGTATCGTGCACTACCAGCTGGTTCCGAGAACCGCACTTTTAAGCTGTCAGCTGGGGCCAACTGCCCCTGGGCCCTGGCCGACACTAATCAGGCACCATCAAAGATGTTTCAGCAACGATCTCGATCTTGATGTTTACCCGTTACCTAGGTGCGGAATAGCCATGGAATTGGTACCGACATGACTCGGATGCCCCAAGCTATGAAGCTCACCAGTGGATCACGACATATGCCCCCTTGGGACTGAACTTCACTGAAGACTTCAATTCTCAATATCTCGCTTTACCAAAACAGAAAGGAGTTCGCAAGTCTAGTCTCAAGTAACTCCTCTTTACGAGCTGTAGCAGATTGATCAACATGACCGGGGGTATAGTGGCTAAACAATGCCTTCGTACGAGACTTGAATAATGGAAATGAACTTAAACGTGGAACTTCTGCTGCTCTCATATCTCTCACCCCGAGTGTCAAAACTGCGCTTGATTGGCGCGTTTTTACGGCTCGTGGAGTCTTTTTTTATTCTCTAAAAGTTGTGAGCCAGCCACTCAGTCAGGCACGTAATTTGAGCCCCCCACGAAAGTTTACGCCGACGGATGCTGCGCGCTGAGGTGCAATCTCGCTGCTGTCTACTTCTAACATGCAGGCTGAAGTAATCCTGGCTATAATAAAGTCGCCTTGCAGAACACAGAGGATCAGCCCAGGCACAGACTTATCTGATATCTGAATCGAGTCCAGCTTGGCGGGACGTCGAGTGCCATGGCAGGGATTCAGCTGAACCACTAGCAATCCTAGCCGAACTGACAGGTGGGGGCTTACTCTGGCAACCTGGGTTTCGGCTCTTGGAGCAGGGTCCTGGTTCGGGTGATCTCCAACTTGAAGATCATATCCCTAACTCGAATCAAGTCACGAGTGTGATTTCAGCTCGCAAACTAGGTTCTTTTTGGATACTGCCCAACAAGGTCTGGGGACCTGGTTTTGCATCAGGGGTACAGGACTCTCGAGCTTGACAAGGGTGTCGACCATGTCGGAAATCTTATGTTTGACTGCCGGCTTGTACCCTTGTGTGACTGTGCGACGTTACAGCCTCATGACTGAATAACGACGAAGGATTATGGTCGTATCAATTCTGAAGGGTTCGACAAGCACCCAGATTATTATTGTTAATGTGCAAGTCTTTTGGCACCATGCTCCACTAACCTCGGACAGCAAGTGCAGTCATGAGAAATGACGGAGCAACTCTCGTCGGATGTATATTGAGACGATAGTGCCAACGTTTGTGCACAACCGGAGCAAATACTACGCAACAGCAGGCTATAACTGCCGTCCATCAATTGACGCGAGTGTACTAACAAGGCCAGTCTCGGCAGTGCACATTGCACGATGATCCCTTTAAGCCCTACCGTTGAAACACCACACGTGGCTCTCAGGACCGACAAAAGAAGGGTCCAATCGGCAACATCGGGACACGGTATCCATATCGTTTCATTCCATGCAGGACCGGACTGGCCTTATCGTGGATCTATCAGTGCACCAGGTCCATCACAGCCTGAGCCATTTCGAGCGTTTGGTAGTGCACTAAGCCGCGGCCGCTTGAGCATATTCACACTGTTTTTGGGTCTGGAATAACGAAGAACATGGGCCTATAAATTTCAAGAGCACCAGGGTTGCAAAGTGTTTGGCAATAGAACAAACCAAGAAACGGAGCGGACCGTAAGATGACTGTCACCACCCGACTCGCTGCCAACGGATGGACCCTCTTTTAGAGGAGTCGATAAATAAAAAAGGACTGATGGATGTATCAAGCAAGACCCTCGATGAAATTTCTATGATGCCGCCAGCACCTGTATGGAGCTGACGTGGGACCAGCTCAAACACCGCGGCCACGGCGGTAAATCATTGACCTGCTCGGGCTGGTCGACTTTCTCGCAAGAGACCGAACGCTTGACAACATAGGCCTAGCTCGACTATCTATCCGCATAATGCTTGCAGATTGGGAGTAACTTGCCCTGCAATGGTATGGCATCGTATTGAGGGGGGGAAAGGAAGCAGGGGTCAGATTCACATCCCATCCATCATATCTCTCAAATGAGAAGGGGAGTGAAGGCTGACGAAATTTTCAATCTACAGCATACTCGCTGTTAGCGCGGCAGTGCACTGTCTGTTCCCTGTCAACCTAAATGGATCTCTGTTTGGCGTGACATGACAGCCAGGTTACTGTTGATCATCTGATTCCGATGAGATGAGCAATCGGCCGAGTCAAGCTCACAGACCTCTGCCCCTGGCACTTGTGGGGAGCGGAAAACATCAAGCAGAACAGAACATTCAGGTAGAGCTCACATCCTCTACCCTTGCAACCGAGACTTGTGCCAGGTGTGGCGAGTCATGAACTCACCCCATTTCTTCAAGCCCATAATGTTGATACCCCCACTAAAGCTTCATTTCTTTGGCGATGTGTATACTTCTTCGAGATCTAGGGTGGTTTCAGTAGTTTGCAGCTCTTCAGACCGCAACGTCTGGTGTATCGTTGTTGATCTATCAATTCACTTCAGGTCTTTTAACTTTAGAATCACATGCTTGAAACAGGGACGAAAGGAAACAATTGAGTTTGCTAACGGCATCTCAGGCGTGTCAACGGTAAACTTAATTGATGATTGCTTCTGTCGTTTGCCACTCTAGTTGGCTAAGGCTGACGGACGTCCTGCAGGGTGTACGGATACAAGGAATGATCCAGGTTCGGGATGCTGTTTCCTGGCACTTTGACGGGTACTGTACCAAGGAATATTTAGTCACGTCATCAAGTTCCTTGTCGAATTACCCTAAAGCATAAGTTGATACCAACCTCGAGTCGATACGCAGGAACTATTTCGTGATCAACCAGCACAGATGACATAGCAGGTATGCCTCGCGGAGAAGCCTGCCAGTTTGGGGGGGGATAAGTGATACGGCGGTACAAGGAAAAGCAACAGGCAACATTACGACATATTCCTCAGGCACAGCCGTGAAGTCCCTTGCAGTAAAGCAAGTCAAGAGGAGAGGGGATCTCCAAGC
Source organism: Fusarium burgessii (assembly GCA_002980515.1). Taxonomy (NCBI): domain Eukaryota; kingdom Fungi; phylum Ascomycota; class Sordariomycetes; order Hypocreales; family Nectriaceae; genus Fusarium; species Fusarium burgessii. The sequence continues at coordinate 66,427 of PVQA01000086.1, read as the reverse complement.
TCCTAGAGGGCCATAGCTCTCACCGGAAATGGGGTACTCAACTACTGTATCAACATGCATGATGGTCAATTGTCCAAGACTCAGGCTCCTTTACATTGCACATTCGTCGCCTGCAGGTCTTGTTACCAAGTGTCATTACGAATCCCCACATGAGATTGATATAAGCAGGGTTGCGGATTTGTAGCCCCAGCCTCGCTTGGTTCAACTTGGTCTATCACTCGACTCTCGATAATTGGGCTCCAAACTTGGCAATCCGGAGTATGCTCACTCGCACTGCCTCTCACCGACATGACTCGATAAATCAACTGCGTGCCGCTTGACGAGTCCACAGTTATTTTTGCAACTCCTGGCCCTTATTGTTTCTTTTGATGGACTTACTCCTTGTCCCCGCCGAAAAGTGACATATGACAGAAAACTAGCTGTCTAGCTAGCCCCCGGATCTCAGCAACTTATCAGAGAACATCACCCATACATGGGTAGCTTAATACGAGAATTTCAGAAATGTTGAACAGCATGAAAAAGCAATGCCTGTTTCCTCTGGTTTAGTGAATAACTCTCATTGGGGTTTTAGGCGCCTTTTCCCGCCCTTGACCACACGCCCGCCATGTTCTTGAGGTTGCAGTAATCCCCTCAACGTGCATAAATCCTGGACGCGGATCTTCTCAGTTGGAGAAATTCATACTCTGCGTTACATCACAGGGGGGCTAAGCGGCTCGGGGTTAGCCTTTGTGATGGTAACTATACCGGTGCCTAGAATGATACCCTGTCCTGTATCGTATCTGCTGTTACGGCGACTCGTCCGCCTCGCCATCTTCATGTCCCTTGGGCCTCGATAATAGTCGGTATATGGTCAATCGTCTTGATGCCTACCTCTATATTGACGGTGATATTATTCACTTCGAACTGGGGATTTCCTTGTCTATCATGTGTCGTAGCCTCGTAACTAGATTCCTATGCGGAACCGTAATATTAAATTCGCTAAAACAAATTGCTGGAGCTACTCTCGACGGTCCTGACTAGGATATGGAAACGAATGGTGAGTTCTCCCTTGATACCTCACGACACCTATCCCTCCTGCTCTATCCAAGGGCGAGAACCAGGTGTAGGGGACTTGTCCTTCTCGACTGCATGCTTACCTGAATCAAGGATCATGGCAGGGTCACCAACCACATGAGTTGTCAATTATGATATTCTACCATGAATCCTTTGGTGTCACATCGCGAGCCCTCTAGTCCTTATATTCAGTGCCAATTGATCAACTAAACCCACTAAAGGCCGATCATGCCGCAATCTCCGTGTTTGACAGCTTGACTCGTCACCAACAACCTGCAACTTTCCCGGTTTCCTGTCAACCCTGTTTTTCTTTTTCCTTGAACTATCGGTAGTTGGGGAGGCGGACGCAACCAATCCGGCGGGCTGTTTGAAGATCAACGGCATATCCAGGCCTAAGGTGTTTGCTGCTCAAACCAGACCTAAGTCTCCAGCTCAAGATATTGACCTACTGAATTTAATGTAATAAATCTTGGAAACGGTGGAATAGTAGGCACTTTTGGTAACACTTGGACTGAGACATGCTCTAAACCTTACTTCACGTCCCTAGTGTCGAGTTATTCGTCAAGTCACCTTCCTATCTACCCTTGTTGGCCCGGAACTCCAGAAGAACACTTGGTGTATCTCGACGTTTCGTTGGTTCAAGTTGAAATAGCAGACTACTACTGATCGAGTAAGTGGGTTGAAGATGCCTGTCCTCAGTCACCCTCACCCTGCTCTCCAATGCACCACGATCAGCCATCACACGCTATTCGGATGAGAGCGAACCCTACAGTCTGCTAGGATCAGGTAGATCCTCAGACATGCCTCCTGCGTGTCTAATCTTGCCGGCTCCGAAGCAATGCTTCACTGGACAATGTTTGTCGTTCACGTAACGGGAACGATCTCGAGGAAGTGTATGAAACAAAACTATCCCAAACAAGAATACCGCTTCCCTTTCCGGCGCACTTCATACATATTGCACAGTAGTTCATCTCCTCTTTCATGCATAAGTATCAACAGGTACATTCGTAAATGACTACCTAGACAATGGCCTAGAACCGCCGGTTGACTATTTCCGCCTCGTCCTCGTTCTCGTTCTTCTCCCTACCAGAGAATAAAACATGGGCCCTGGTAGAAGAACCTTGAAGATCAGCACGGCAACTATGTAGAGTTTGCACCCCAGCCACTGAAACCTCCTCCCAACGATGCGGCGTAGCTGTAGATCTGATTTCCGCGGCGGGAGATACGAAAGGATACCTGACAAAAAGAAGTGATAGACACGCTTATGAGACATGGTTTCGTGTCAGTGACTGCAGAATCGTACGACTTGCAGTTTGACTGCACACCCGAATCCTTATCTAAAGAGAAGCGAAGTGATGGGCTGGGGGTTTGAGCCGTTGTGATCACAATACCACCCACACTGCATAGGCGGCAGTTACACATTGATTACTCTTTACGTCAAAACTTGGTCAATACCTGTTCACGAAACATGACTCTTATCCATGGACGAATGGAGGGCGTCAAATGTCATCTCGCAACCAGGATAGGGATGCTTGTGGTCATAGTGTCATACAGATACCATTCTGCAGTCTCACTTCCAAAAATGATTGAGTGAATCTATTTGTGGGAGCCCAGTGTCGAAGGCTGTGTTGCTTCTTACTTCTCTCTATCCAGCAGCGCTTATTCTCGGTTCTGTGATTCTCAAGGGCCACCACCATTGATCGCCAACTCGTCCAACTTCTCCTTGAGCCCGTGATCCGGCTTGAGTGTTCCATTTGTTCCATTCTCGCCATTGACGAGCTCAGCAGGTGTTTCCCCGCTGGTCAGCCCCTTTCTGATGGCAAGGACACTGTCGACGATAACGGCATCAATGCCTTGCTTGACTTGACGCTACCGCGATGGTTAGTTAAATCATGATTTATCTTGTTGCGTATGCGAAGACTTACCCGAACCATATTAGAATCGTTGTTTAGTTGGCCATAGCTGAAGCAGACGATACCATTCTCCTTTACGATCTTGATCAGGCGAGGGCTGTTGCAGAAAGGCTCCGCGGCAGCGACGATACCCAACAGGTTCCAGCGCCTCGCGAATCGAATGGCTTCTTGCAACGATGACGCTCGTACATCGCAGACTTCACAACAGCCTGCGTCTGTTAGGAAGAGGATAGGAATAGAAGGCTGCTTATAGCTTAGACAAAGACAGATGTCAGGGTTGAAAGAGCTGAAGATGATGTGACGTTCTCCAGCAAGGTCGTAGACCTTGGAGAGCACTGTGTCACAGAACGAGTTGAGTTCTACTGCATACGTGTCCATCTCATGCTCTTCACTCTCGTGAAGCATGGGATACTTCATCTCAATGTTGAAGCCAGTCTCTTGGGGGATTTCTCGGAAGAGCTCCTCAAGAGTGGCGAAAGGAGCTTGAATAAAGTTTCCTCTCGTGTTACCCTTGAAGCCCTTATCCTTGAAGTCTTTTGTGTGCCTCATACGTTCGTCCAACTCATCAGGCCCACTGCCTGCGAATCCCATAGATTGCGAGCGTTTCGGCGCCAGACTGTTGCTACGTGCCCGGAAATCACCTGGTTTGTCTGTAGGTGCAGGTTTCTTTCTCGACTGTTGCTTGGAATCTCGATTCTTGTCAGAGTTGATGTGCAGGAATTGCTCTAGTGTCAAGGTATGGACTGGTGCATCAATGCCTGTTTCACTGACGAGGAAGTCATGGTAGATGACTGGCACATGGTCCTTGGTCAGTTGAACATCAAACTCGACATATTGAGCTCCAAGGTTAGCCGCAGCAATGAAGGACGGCAGAGTATTCTCTCCCAGCTGGAGAGACCTGTTACTTGTCAGATTCTTGCCGAGTCCTCGGTGACCGATTACCATGGTTGACTCCAGTTTCTTCCAGTACGTCTGTCTCGATGTGATTTCCATATTGGGATGGTGGAAAGGGGTGATGACCAAGAAGTTGAAATTGACAGTTCCAATGACATCAAAGTTGCTTGACATGATGGGAACGCAAACATCTCCCTGTAGATTCATGCGACTAGATCCCAGTGTTTGCCTGACAGAAGACAAGAGCGCCACAGCGCGTCCAACCTTGTGCTTGTCGTTGCCCGAGTACGTTGGAACAATGTCGAAAAGGAGCTTCACCTTGGCCGCATCTGTTGTCGTGAAAACGACAGGCTCAGTGGCGATGCTGTCGTGCACTGGGAGATCGATAATGGTGGGCTCACCGCTGGCACCAGTAGCAGACACAACGATCGACAGAGCAGTGTCGAGTTGGGTGTTGTGAGCTTCGGTAAGTGGAACACGATCCAAACTGACTGGCTCGATATTCTTTCGCATGTCCATCGACCCCAGACTTACAAGAACAAGGCTCTCGTTAGTCAAGTACCGATGACCGAAGCTCTTGATAGCAGCATCAGGAGCACGCGAGCTATTGTTGGTTCCACTACCATTCGAGCGACGCTCACCGATAGATAACATGTCAGAGGGAGTTGGCTGTAATGTGTCGACAGGTCGAGTTGGGGGTGATTCGGCCTCAACATCGTCGGTCTCAAGCAGTCGTGCAATATCCATGTGACCTCTCAGCGCGGCATGCTCCCTCGCAGTCCAGCCCGATGAATCGAGACGTGTGGTATCCGCTCCAGCTTCTACCAGAAGTTCAGCAACGTTGTACTTGCCATCCACAGCCGCAACGTGAAGAGGGGTCCATGAGTAGGTGCTCTCTGTAGCTTCAATATCTGCCTTTTGGTCTTTGGTTCCTTTCAGGATAATTCGAGCACATTCTTCATGCCCGAATCTAGCTGCGACGTGAAGAGCAGTCTCGTCGGTCTTGTCCTTCCAGTTAATATCTACACCAGCATCAATTAGAAGCTGCACGATGACACTGTAGTTGGACTTTGTGGCGATGGCCAGCACAGCACCCGATTTGGCGATAGACTTTCGAATTTCGGCCTTGTACTGGCTGCTTCCCTCCCAGTTCTCGCCCTGGAGCAGAGCTTGAGTGGTCAAAGGATGACCTCCGACAACGCTGAGATGGAGGGGCGCATAACCATCGTTATCCTGCCACTCGGGTGTATCGATTCCATCCTTGACATGGAATTGGTCCCACTGCTGCATCCTGGACATAATAATTTGACATACAACCACAATGCCGAACTGAGCTGCGTAGTGGAGCGGCATACGTCCGAACGAGTCGCGGCTCTTAAGCGCAACCCTCTGCTCCGGGCGCAGCTGCTCAAGTAAAAAGATGAAAAGCTGAACAGCTTCATCGTCCTTTGTCAAAAGCAGAGACTCTTTCTGATTCAACGATTTGGGCGCCTTGGAGGCTGCCAGACCAGGCTCAAGGTGCTTGTTACTGAACTGCGAGCCCGCAGGGACAGGCCGAGACTTTGAGTCCTGCTCTCCATCCATGACGGATTTCGTTCGGCCGATGTGAATTACCAGGCGATGAATGCAGTTGCGACCGTTGATATCATCTGGCTCGTCCAGACTTTTGAGGTTGCTGAGGAGAAAAGCGATGCATGTTTTTGAACGCGAGGAAATAGATCGCTGTAAAAGACCCAGCATAAGCGGCTGAGCACCTTCCTCGATGACGCTGCTCGCTTTGAGGCCAGCCTCGAGAGCAGAAACATCGTCATTGCGCACAGCCTGGTCAAGCGCATCGAGGTGAGCTTGAGGCAGGCTCAGCATACCTTTAGCTGAAGCACGACCCAGGGAACGAGTCGAGTGCTCAGACACTGTGTCATCAAAAGCCTGAGCTTCTGAGAGCACAGACATCCACTTGTTAATCTCATCGAGAAGTCTCGTTGTGTTTGCTTGCTTGGCGAAAGGCTTGACCTTGACCTTTGTGTCAATGTAGGGACCCTGTGTGACAAGGTCAGGAACCTTTTTGTCAAGCTTCTTTGTGATTTTGATAAAGCCCTTGTGGTTAATTTCACCAAACCATTGCAAGTTTCGAAACTGACTTCTCAGCTCAAGCAGAGCTCCCATAACTTCCTCCACTTCATCCTGATCCAGGGTAGCGACTACGTCCGGGGTTCGTCCATATCGATTCTGGAGGAGGTTCAAACGGCGACAAAACTCTGCGTATTTCTTGTTGTAGAAAAAGTCGACATCTTCGAGGTTTCGGTCAAGAGCGAAAAAGAATTCTGCATCGAGGGTTAGGGGAGAGGCTCAGTGTGCGACACCAAGAGTCGTCGAAGCCGCCCACCTGCAGGATCCACCTTTTCTCCATTCCTTGCTTTCTCTGCTGCTGCTTTTACAAGCTTCTTGAGGCCCTTGTAGTTGATATACGAGCCTGCCCACTCGGGGACCTGGTTGCGCGGTAGGCTAGAAAGAAGTGAGTCGGTTGTGTTGACCAGCGCATGTTACGTGTACTCACTTTCTTCCGAATTTCATGCTGCGTAATCTCTAAATGCAGTAACAAAGAAGATAAGAAGAATCGATCTAAAGGTAGCGAGACCGTAGCGCGGAAAGGATGTCTTGATCTACAAGAGGTTGCTTCACAGCACACCGCGTTTCAACAAGTTTATAGTTGTCTAACCCAGGAAGCTTCTGGTAGCAGGGCGTAACCACAGAAAACCCTGTCAACAACCAAATCGATAGCCGTTTTCCGGTCAAATGCAACACAAATGCTTATTCTCGCAGGCCAGTGACGTCAAAGTAACTTGTGCTTGGGCACAATAAATAATAACCAGTGACTTGACCAAGGGGTGACAGGGCTGGTGACGTATAACTCATGGGAACTTCTCACCAAGAGGGTATGACAAAGATGAGGTTGGCGGAGAGAAGAAATAAAGAAGAGGAAGAAAAAGAAAGAGAAAAGAGGAATGACGAAGCTACTGAAGATATGTGATGGAGAATGACTGGGCCAGGATCCAATTCTTACACAAACACATCCTTAGTACTTAGCAGGACGAACAAGCCTAGAAACAAAAAAAGAACAAGGCCAAACTGATTCTTGAAAAAACATTCGTCGATCCGATAGATGATGGATCCACGAACTTGATGTGATCCATCCAATGTGGGGGAAGAGGTACCTGCTTGTCCGCTTGTCGCACTGACATTTTGGGGTAGCTCAAAGTACCTTCTGCCCCGTATGTACTTGCTGTACCTGGCTGTACCAAAGGACCCCTAAGGGATGGAGTCGAGTCTGCCAATCCAATTGGCCCCGTGGACCCCCTAAGGCCTCGTGACTGGCCGATATGATTCAGGGCTCACCCACTGAAGAGGTTGCATCGTGACCCCTTGGAACCTGTCAAGCTCCAGGGACGGACAATGCGGCTGGAGTTTGATGAATACAGTGTCAGCTGATGAGGAAACCTACTATAGATGCAGTTTAAGGTTGCTGACCGCCATTGTTGGCTGGGCTATTATCTAAATATGTATTAGATACTGTGCTACAAACACCAAATTGTCAACTCATGACCAGGGGTTTACCCACGATGGCGAACGGAAACGCTTAGTGGCGGCGTTTTTGGCTGCACACTTGCGCATTGTCAAATGGGATGGCCGAGGTTCCAATAGAAGGGTTGGAAGCTTATAATAGATAAGGCGACAAGGTGTTCAGTCATTTGGGATGATAAGCCTCTCCAAGAGTATATATATAATGCTGATAAATTTATGATACGTTAACTAACAATTCATGAATTCTATGCTGATGCAGGTTCAAGTATGTAAGTGCCATGTGTATACGGTACACAAAAGGAATGCATGTGAGTGAAACAAGCAAAGTATGTTACATGCGGCTCATCGCTTTCAATTCCTAACCAAAACTCGCCCTCTGCAGATATCCCACTTGCTGATCTGCTACAGGCCATGCCGTTAGCCGCATTGGCCTCGCTCTCAATGGCTTATGCTCTGTTGCACTTGCATTCATCCGCTTAACCGTTATCGCCTTTTGAGCCGAGAGCATATCCAACTCCTCGTCTCGTAAAAACCTCCCGACTTCTTCCTTATCTTGCTCCTCTGGTGTGTCCCGCCTTAATTCTTGCATCTTCTTAACGACATTACCGCTCTCAGCGCGGCTATTAGCAGAGTTTTGAAAGGTCTTACACTCTGTAATACCTCTCTCCACTCGTTCTGAAAGAGGAAGCTGTGACATAATTTCCATAATCTCCCCGTTCAACTCCACTGTTTGATCCGCAGCGGCGTTTCCAATGTGGAAGGCCATTGACATACGGAATGCAGGTGAAAATTCAGGATAGAGTAACTTGCTCTCGATGGAGCGAGTCGTCTTTCCTACCGAGTCTTGTTCTTTCCATAAAGCTTCGATCTGAAGTAGCCTTCTTTTTGAAGCATTGACAGGGTCTGAAGCCGAATCCCGAGTCTGTGCGCTTGGCTCCAGCATTTCGATTTGAAATGTCGAGTCTGCCGTTGCTAGATCACTCAGGAACTGGTAAAAATTGTGACTAGAAATAGACAGATTGTCCAGAGTTGATCTGGGCACTTCATTGCTTACACCTCGCAGACCAGCGAGGTCAAGAAGAACACGCACCCGACTGATAAGGTAAGATGTGTCTTCATCCCTGCCGAGCAGCATTGAAGGCCATGTGCTTGAACAGTCAGTGAACCCTTGGATGAGGCGCAAAGCAGATCTCCAGTCCAGGGCCATGATACACTCATCGAACAGTTGCCTTATCACATGCGTGCTGAGGACAACCTTGGCCTTCATACACGACACGAAAAACTCAGCAGCCTGGTCGAAGAGCTTCATTTGTAAAAGACCTTGGATAGCAGCCTCAACAAGAGGCTTGTCTAGTGGCGCATGCTCCCAGAAATAATCACCCGTCTGCGTCCATGTCTGAATCTTGCTGCTCTTGCGTCTTTCGTCGATGGTTTCGTCGGCCAGTCTTCGTCTCAATTTGGCACCTGTCTCACCGTCGAGGCCAACCACAGATGCGAGGCTTCGCAGAAAGCGACCATAGTTGCCTGAAGTTTTGTAATGATTTAAGATGGCAACAAACGTTGATGGTGTTGGCCTAAGTCGGCGGTAGTAGTAGAAAGAGTTGACCACTGGCTCCGATAGGTACTTGTAACCGTGCTTATCAAAAGCAACAATCAACGTGTTGTAGGTGTGCATATCGGCGGGGTATGCTGATACCATCAAATTGTAACACACTCTGCCCACCTTCTCCTTGAGGCTAAGTGTTGAGCCAACAACTTTACGAAGACGGGAGTTCAAGTTGATCCGGTTCCTGATCACACTCGCAGGGTCATTCTCCACAAGATACCTGAAAGAAGTTTTGTCGTTTGCGAGTTGAATAGCCTCGTCGAAGCTGGGGCTTGGCGAGTTGGACTTGTCGTGAACATCAGCTCGTTTAAGTAATTGTTGAACAAGATGGCTGAGCGTGCGTCCAGCATTATGAAGCTGTTTGGAATTCAATGGGATTCTCTGACGAATGACGACATCTATTTCCTCTCGAATGATGCTTTCTTCAAGGTGATCGTAGTCCGTACGTCTGAGAGCATCCATCGTTGCTTCGTCGGGGCACTCGTATTGCTCGGTATGTACTTTATTCAGGAACTCGTCAATTCGAATGGTGGCCGGTTTATAAATCTCCTTCATATACGGTCGGTTCGTGTATAGACTCTTGATAGCTCCCCATAATTGATCCATCTGGAGGAGAGTCACTTCGTTCTGGGCGGAATCGATACCATTCGTCGTCTGACTCGCTTCGAGGTTTCGGAGTTGCAGCTGGGCCAATTCACGTCTCGTCTCCTCCAATTGTCGGTCCAACTCCTGCCTTCGGTCCTCCTTTCGTACAGCATCGACAATAGCGGCAGTTGCAAACATGGAACTATAGCATGCTGTGAATATGTCGGCAAAGGTGACCTTTCGTGGTCGAGCCGCGGTTGTCACTCGCCGACCGAGAGAGCTCACGACGGATTCGCAGGCGCGGCATCCGCAGCGATGAGCCTGACCGGCTCTCGACCACAAAGCCTGCATTCCAATTCACGATCTGAAGCTCAGGACATCGCTCTGGAGCGATTGAGGGTCGTTGCTGGCTGCAATCGTTCAATTGAGGAGTTTCAGGGATCCATCATCAACCAAGAAATTGGCCAGTCACAGATGGTTCGATTATTGAAGTCACGTGGGTATCACGCTCGGTTGATCGCGGGTGTTACTGAATGCGCTATCCTCACACCCCACCAAATCTCACCAGAAGCTCGTCGATGCTGGAGCTATTGAAGCGACTGCATTTTGCTTCTCAAATTCACAACAATCTACAAGTACTATCCTCAAATCCCTAAAACTTATCATTTCGATTGTCTTACGCAATTTTCATCATGTTTGCTCTGTACTTAACTGCTGACTTACAAGGGTAAGTATTGAACAAGTTTTCACCAACTCAAGCGACTTTCACTGACGTGAGGGGCAATCTCAATATGACAGAGTCACAAAGTTGCGCCCCGATGATACTCAAGATAACCCTTTTTGGTACATGTTCAAGGTTCAGTGTACTTCTTGTCGAGAGACTCATGCCAACCATGTTGGAGTCAACCGATTCGTATGTACCAGTTTGTCATGATATGAAACATGAACTGATGCCTTGTGAAGGAGACGAATGAGATGAGTGGAAGTCGAGGAGAGGCCAACTTTGTATGGAAGTGCAAAAACTGCAAGGTAACTTACATGTCACCAAGAAATTATCATATTGCTAATATGGTGTAAAGCGAGAGTCATCAGCTTCTGTCAAGGCTGGACCTGTGCCTTATGAACAGTCTGAGCCAGCCAAGCCTCAGAAAATCCTCGAGTTTGACTGCCGAGGTCTCGAGTTCACCGAGTTCAAGGCTGAGGTATGTTAATGAATTAATCGAATGAAATGTATATATTAACAAACTGTTAGGGTGAATGGCTAGCCGAGGGCGTTGAGACGGGCACCAAGTTTACTGGTATCGACTTGGAGGAGGGCGAGTGGTTTGAATACGACGAGAAGTCTAACGAGGAAGTGAGCATCAACGAAGTCAAGTGGGAAATTCGCCGCTCTTAGGTTTCTTGTAGTTCAATATGATGTTGGCGTTGGGTTGAGCTGTTTGATATCTTGGAGCGTGCAGGTCTCTAGAGAGATTATGTCTTCCGGACGGAGCAGAAAAGCCATACAAATGAGTTTGGTTTGAATTAATGTGATGACGAAGATACCTTATGGTAATTAACCATGAGCATGCGAGCATCGAATGTGAAAGATATAAGTTGTGGCCCTGCCTGAAGCAACAATATGAACATCGAATTGGCCAATCATACCATAAGCGAGTATCTTATCAGACCCACTTTTAGCATCATGTCTGTCCGCAAAGGTTCCTCCAAGGAATTTGAGCTTCAACCTCGAACAACTTCAACAAATCACAAGACTCAAGAGCTTCTAACTTTTTGAAATGGCCGTCTCAGAGCTCCCAGGAACAATCGATTTTCTCACAGATGCAGCACATCTCTTGCGCACCACGGCCCCAGAGACTTCTGCTCATCTCATGAGCCAACGGGGTCATCTTCTTCAGCAATATGGAGTATCACTTTCAGACGTTCAGCGACAACACGTATGTGGAGGCTGTGGGCTCATTCTGATCCCCGGCCAGGAAGCGACACTGAAGTTAGATGCTCGAAAGAGTATTCAAAAGAAGACCAAGGGCAAGAAGTCAGGCGCCACCTCAGCCCCTAAACAAACACAAAACCCGGAAGGGCCATGCAAGGTTCTACACTGCGACAACTGCCAACGAGATACGAGAACTATTCTGGCTCCTCCAGGACCAGCTGTGAGACGAAAGACAGCACAGGCGAAAGTCAAGAAAGTCTCTGCACCTGTTGAGCAACCTAAGCAAACTTCAAATGCCAGCAGCAAGAAACGAGCCAAGAATCGAAAGGCAGGTTTACAAGCCTTGCTTTCAGGACAAAATCAACAAACTTCGAGTGCTCTCAACCTTTCTCACTTTATGAAGTGAGTATCATGACTTCTATCTTGTGTTCAGACAGCAGTACACTATAGGTCGACCGGATGAATCTAGGCCCGCTATCATGAGTCATCTCAGCGCTTGTGCGTCCCGAACGTTCTAGCGCCTGCCTCCAAAGTCTGCACCCTGGACCCATGACATAACTGGGCTTGCCCCTCCAAAAATTTCATGACCCCTCCATGGATTCAACCACCAAAAGACGATTGGATTTTCAAGATTCGATCCAAGCAGATAAAAAAGTAAAAATGGCTACCGACGATACAAGCAAGCAAACTCCCGAGGAGTTCTTCCAGAGCATCGGCGACAAGGTCAACAAACTTGCGCCTGCTGCTGTCGATGGCCAAAATGCCGACGACGAGCGCGCTGTCGAAGAGATTGAGTCTCTGTGCATGAACTGCGGCAAGAATGTGAGTCGAATCATCCTAGCACAAGTCGCATAAGAGATTAACTAACAGTAATGTATAGGGCGTCACCAGGCTTCTTCTCACTGCGATCCCCTACTTCCGCGAAGTCGTTATCATGTCTTTCTCCTGCGAGCACTGCCACGTCCAGAACAACGAGATCCAGGCTGCCGGAACCGTACAGCCCAAGGGAACCCACTACGAGTTGCGCTTGACGGACCTTTCCGACTTCTCGCGACAAGTTGTGAAGTCCGACACTTCTACCGTCAAGTTCATCGAGCTGGATCTCGAGATTCCTGCTGGTCGTGGCCAGCTGACAAATGTCGAGGGTCTTTTGACCACTGTCATTGATGACCTTGAGATGGGACAAGAGGCGCGAAAGGAGCAGGCTCCTGAGGTGTATGCCAAGATTGCTGAAATCATTGCCAAGGGTCGCGCTATGTTGATGGGTGACGCCTTCCCCTTCCGTGTCTGGGTCGACGATCCTGCTGGAAACTCATTCATCGCTCCTGATCTCAAGGACGGTGTCGGAAAGTGGGAGAAGCACGAGTATGCCCGAACTCCCGAACAAAACGCCGCTCTTGGTATCTCCGATTCTGACGCCAACGCTGAGCAAACGCAAAACCCCGGCTTGACCGCTGACGGTGAAATTATCCCTAATGAGGTCTACAGCTTTCCCGCGACATGTCCAGGTTGTATGCACCCTTGCACCACACATATGAAGATGGTCGACATTCCCCATTTCAAGCAGGTCGTCCTCATGTCAACTGTGTGTGACGCCTGCGGCTACCGGTCTAACGATGTCAAGACTGGTGGTGAGATTCCTGAGAAGGGCGAGAAGATCATCCTCGAAGTCAGTGACAGCGCCGATCTGGCCCGTGATATTCTCAAGAGTGAGACTTGCGGTCTTGAATGCCCCGAGCTTAAGCTCCAGGTCAACCCTGGTACACTGGGTGGTCGCTTCACTACTGTTGAAGGTCTCCTGACCCAGGTGCGTGGTGACCTTCACTCTCAAATCTTTGAGGCCGATGGTTCAGGTCAGGGTGGCGACTCCCTTGCCGGCGAGGAGAAGTCTCAGTGGACTGCCTTCTTCGACGGTCTCGATGCCGCCATTCGAGGCGACAAGCCCTTCACAATCATCCTTACCGACCCTTTCGCGAGCAGCTACGTCCAGCCTCTTGTGGACCCCCCTGCTCCGGACCCCAAGATTCACCGTGCAAACTATACCCGCACCGACGAAGAGGAGGAGGAGCTTGGTCTCAAGGACATGAAGTTGGAGAACTATCGAGAGCAGGAGGAGGACAAGAAGGAGGGCGAGGAAAAGGAGACTGAGGCTGCCACTCAGAGGTAGCACTTGATACAGTCTCCTTCCTGTTCTCTCCCCTGTTTTCTCCTTCAAAAGTCCAGCCTATAGATGAAGCAATGATTACAAATTTATAATTCAATGTGATACCATATATCCGTTCACGTTGTGCCGCTTTACTTATTCCTCGTGATGCTCAACATTTGAATAACTCCTGTCCAGAAACCAACAAAGGCTTCCTCAAAGGCTGTTCCATACGCATCGATCAAGCGCCTTTCCCAGACGAGATCAGCCTCGGATAGGCGCCTTGATGAACTTTGTCTTCTTGACAAATTTGGGGCTCGTCTTCCAAGAGCCAGGCCATAAAGAGAACGAGTATCATAGTATGTTAAGTGATTACCGAAGACAAAAAGGCCATCGACAACATGAGGAATAACTTCCCTTTCAAGGAAGGATCCTCCTGGCGATAACATATAGAGAGGCAGCTCCTGTTCCGCCACTCAATACTGCCGTCAAAGATTTTCATTAGGGAGGATCGTTATAGGGAAGAACAATACCATCACAGAGAGTTGCCAGGATGAAGCAGATACCGAACCGGATGTATGTGGGTTTAAATGCGTTCTTGTGATAAACAAGCAACAACTTGGCGTCTCCAGTGACCACGGACACATATTCAGGGTCAACACAGGTGAAGGGGCGCTCCAAAGGGAATTAAATCGAGAGAATGCTACCCTTATTCATTATATTCTTGGCGGGTTTCTCGAATAGCATCATGCTTTTCGAGAGAACAGCGTACGGAGGAGTAGTCTTTGGGTCGCATATTCACTCTGATGCCCTGATTTCAAGAACAACTTATAACAGTATGTGAAGATAGGTCGCATCAACTACAGTGCCCAGCTTTGACAAAATTCCATGTCAAACATAGGTTTTTAGCGGCGTATCAAGGTTGACAGACTTTCAGTTATGTCTTAAGTTGGAAGCGAGGACGAACAAGTGGTTTTCGGGAGACGTTTCTCCAATTATAGCATTTTCGTTTTGATGATTGTTCTGGGGCCCTGGAGCCTACTAGCGATGTCGTCGGGAGCAGCACCTGGGATGAGGTAAGTTGGCGTTTCTCCAACAATGTTTCCCCTCTCTACCCCAAGAACCGGACTCATGATAGTTGCGTCTCGAGCGGATTTCGGCGTTTGAAGCCGATCGGGATAGAAGCCGAGTCCAGATACAGTGAGTACCGTAGTAAGGGTCAGAGAGTCCGGGTTCAAGTTTTGGGCGACTACCTCAACCGTGCACTATTCCTCCCCAGGAAACCTCTTTTCAAGTCTTCCATGAAAATAAAGATGAGAAGAAGCGGGATGTGGAACTATCGACAAACACTCAAATTGAAGCGTCATGAGGGTGATAGCTTCACTTTGGATTGGGAAGAAAAATCGTCGTCTGAAAGCCTGCAGTACTTGGCAATCTGTCTCTTTTCGTTTCGATGCCATCTCAGGGTCTTTGAATGGACCATTAAATGGGAACCGATATTGCAGGTTCCACGTTGAAGTTGTGGTCATAAAGGGGTAAAGTTCTCAGCTCTAGTAATACACCTACCATGATGAAGATAACAAATTAAGCCATCTTGCCTACGGAACAATACTGCCGAGATAGGATGTCACATGAAAAGTGATAATACGGGAAGGGGGCTGTAACTCTGGCTAAACTCTAGATCGGAGACCAGATTCCATAACATCTTCACTCCCGACGCTTTCGGTAGACACTTGATGAGCAAGTCAGAGATATAATGAGTCCAGACTACGTAAGCCAAGCCTGATCTAACTTGTATATGAATTTCAAAGGTATGCTATATCAATTGGAGCGTTTATCACGAAACTCTGGAGTAGTATTGGTTCATTACAGCAACGGACTGATTGGGGTCATGCTATCAGAAGTTTGATATGTAGAAACTAAATTAGCCTCCTCCAGAGTACTGTGCTAAACAGCTAGAAAAGGTTCAGACCAAGCCGTTGCTATCGCTAGATGTGGGTGGCCAACTGTTTATAGATGATAAGCTTGTGACAAGGAAGTGATCACTTGCACAACAACCACCGAGCCTATTTTAATCCTCTGTCATTGTTAGGTAGACTCAATTATTAGATCCCAGGACAAATAACTTTGAGGATTTTTGCATCTCATCAACTGGCTAAAACTATAAACATAATATAGCTCTTGGCTCTTGATGTTTTCCGCCATGTTAAATCCAAGTCTTCCACATCGTAACCTCCTGTTCCATATCATTTCTAGCGTTATCTTACTACAAACAGAGACCAGGTTCCCTTGCTACGGGAACTATATCCGACCTGTACACCAGCTGAACCGAACTATCACTAAAGCCGATAAGGAGTTGCAATGGAAGCATTCACTCCAGACGTGGTAGAACACTATAAGCTCGAGATCCGAGTCACCATTCCCTTTTGGGTATTTGTTATGACTACTGACAAGTCCCCCCCCTCATTTTTGATCCGGAATCTGGCATAGAGTAGTGAAGTTCATGATCACTTAACCCAGGAATTACGGCTCAATACACACCCTTACCATCGATAAGATGTATGTAGTACTAACTCACCAGTCTTGTTGGTTACTGTAATGTGGTTAAACACAGCTTCGAGAGGAGCGCCCTGGATATAAATTAATGGACTCCCTCTATGCCTCCTTCTTGTGTTGAGCTCTATAAACTATAACTGATCTATACACTTATCTCTGACGGAAATTCTCTCTATCATATCCATTCTCTACTATCTTTAACCTCCATCAGGATGCCCTCGGTAACCTACAACATACCTACTTCCGTTCCAGTTCGAAAGCCAGCACCCTTCGTCATTGGCCCAACCAACACAACTCCCCTCCGCCCTACCAACAAGATCCCACAGGATGTCATCAACGTAGCCCAAGCCACGCCTGCTGAAGAGTTCGGTGCCAAGAAGCACGTCTGCTTCGAGTTTCCCAAGCGGACTTACACCATGAAAGAATAGGAGTACGAGAACCAGGGTGTCTCACCCACCGCTGCTTCTGACCCCTTTCCTCTCTTTACTGAAGCTGCTGTTAAATAAGTCCGACGTGAACTTCTCGGTGAGGATGTTCTTAGGACATGCCAGTATGCTTCGACTTTTACGAAGAACCAGATTCGAGGATACAACCAGAAGTATGTGTTATCAGACATGCTTGTAAGCTCTACAACTGATATATCCTAGGCAAGCTCCCTTTGCACATGCTCTTTGGAAGAGTCCCGAGGCTCAACAGGCTGTTTCAAAAGTCGCTGGTATTGATCTAGTTCACGCATTTGAGTATGAGATCGGTCATACCAACCTCCTCTTCAGCGACAGCGAAGACGAAAAGGGAACCAACGATAACGTTGGCTTCTCTTGGCACTATGATAGCTTTCCATTTGTATGTGTTACTATGCTCTCAGAATGCTCCGATATGAAGGGTGGTGAGACTGCAGTTCTCAAAGGCGATGGTGAGGTACTCAAAGTTCGCGGTCCAACGATGGTGAGTTTCCAACCACTTGACATAGACATACGAATTGATGCTTTTTAGGGTACTGCTGTTATTCTTCAAGGTCGTTACGTCAAACATGCTGCTCTCAAGGCCATCGGGAAAGAACGCATATCGTTTATCACAGCATTTCGTCCCAGATCTCCCTTCGTCAAAGACGAGCTTGTCCTCACCGGCTCTCGACCTATAAGCAACCAGTCAGAACTTGTATATGGCTACTGCACCTACCGAGCCGATATTCTTGAAATACGTTTCCGAGAACACGCCAAGAGGCTCCGTGAACAGCAAGCTGCGAGTATCAAGTTCAATCCTGATGCTGTGAGAGAGTTCATCCAGGAACAGAAGGAAATGTTGGAGGCAACACTTATAGAGATGATTCCTATTTATGATGTCGTCGAAGCTGAGTAGGATTTGTGTAACTATCAGCTAGCTAAGTAATGAATTCCAATAATGCAATACCAACAGTGAGAGCGTGTAAGATCCACATGACCATTACGGAAGATAGTCTGGAAGCCTTGAAAATATTCCCTGAGCCTCGGCTCCGGGGTGGACTCCCCTCATGACTCCACTTTAGCCGGGGAAGCTTCTTACCAAACAGGGGCATACCCCAGATGAACTCCAAGCCTCGGCATCATGATAAAGACCTTATGGGCGTCAAAAACCCACCTTTTTTTTTTTTTTCGTAATCTCAATCTACTTGACATAATACCACGGTTCCGTATAAACACACTCACACTATGTCAGGCAAGGCTCAGAGTCGTATCAACGCCATTGGCAAACAACTTCTTCCACCTATCAACAAGGTAGCTCCGGGATCAAGTAAGCTTCGCGTTGAGGGCAAAGTCGTCATCATAACAGGTACGGAACCGCAAGGACTCCTTTAATGAATATCACTGACTCGCTTTAGGTACAAACTCCCCATTAGGTATTGGTCGTGCTACGGCGCATCAGTACGCTGAGAGTGGTGCGCGAGCATTGTATCTCTGCGACTTTGACGACACGCATCTTGAATCTCATAAGCAGGAGATCAACGCTGCATTTCCCAAGGTGGAAATTCACACGAGGCGTTTCGATGCTGCAGATGAGGAGAAGGTTAAGGAGGTAGTCGATGACGCTATTCAGCGCTATGGTCGCTTGGATGTCTTCTTTGCTAATGCTGGAGTCGTGGGTCGAACCACGTTGTTCTCTGATTTCAGCAAAGATGAGTTCATGTCGATACTAAACACCAACACGTCAAGGTATGCGAATTTCTCCACATTATATACTGGACCAGTTTCATCTAAATGAATTCCACAGTGTTTTCTTAGCTGCCAAGTACGCGGCACCTGCTATGATGCAAACTTCCGCCGACAAGCCTCAAGCCAGCGGCAGTATCATCGGTACGGCGTCCGTCGCAGGAATTCGCTCCAACGCAGGTTCCACACCTTACTCAGCCTCCAAAGCAGCCGTGGTATCTCTCGCTCAAACGATATCATACCAGCTCGCCGGTACCGGCGTACGTATGAACGCTATATGTCCTGGTCTCATTGAGACAGGTATGACAGCGCCGGTATACGAAGCTGCCAGGGCCCGTGGAAGTGAGAAGAAGATTGGACAGCTGAATCCTATGAAGAGAGGTGGTCATGCCGATGAGATCGCTCGTGTTGCACTCTTCTTGGGAAGTGATGAGAGCAGTTATGTCAATGGACAGGCGTGGGCTGTCGATGGTGGGCTAAGTGCTGGGCACCCCTTTGTTCCTGGAAAACTGGGCTGATTATCCTCCAAGGGGGGTTATAAATCAGCTGTGTTATACCATCCAGGAAGCGGAGATAAAACACCACATCGGGAGATTATCGTGCACGACACAGATCCTCATGAGTAAGCGCTCGCATATTAGCATCACATATCAGTGTTTCCGAATACTCATATAATTTATCGAATCCTTGCCGGTGCATGCCTTTTACTTCCTGTATCCGACTACATTCTTTTTCTTTAATGTCGATATGTGAATTCGGGGTATTTGCTGAATTAAGCCTATGCCTGAACATAACAAATACTCCCTGCACCCATCAAACTCATTAAAGTGAGCCGCTAAACACTGACGTGTTTCTATCGGAACTCTTACGAAGATCGACGAAACTCTTAGCTGAAGCGGTAACTTCCACGAATCCAGCTCCTTGGTTGTGACTCTTCCCATGAAACTGAACTGTTCACCAATCGCATCAAGTTAGAGCGAGACATGATGTTTATAGTTTGACAATACGAGGCAGATCTTGTTTCTATTTCGGCCGGTTTTAAGCTATTATCGCGTGTTTACAGCTTCATCCTTTCTTCAGGATAGACGTTTCCCTATTGTCTTGGTTCTCTCCAAGCCACCTCAAAGTATCATGTCAATATGTTTACTGTTCTACAGCACTGTATAAACCAGAAATCTATCAACGACGAAGTCAACTGCTCTCAAGCCGCAAGCTGATCATTGGCTTTGATCACATGCCGTTATTACTACCGATGACTATAACCTTGATTCAAACAAAGATCACCAAATGACACCATCAAGGAGAACTTTAAACTTCTGGAATTCTCCGCCACACCATCACCAAAACACAATAATCCACCAACACCCGTCTAGAATTTCCCGTTACCGCGAGGGATGGTATGATCTATATGTAGCTTCGTTTGACTTGAAGCCTTAAACATGACCGTCGAGTAAAAATATGGAGACTCAAGTTTCGAGGTACGACTCTAGTCGAAACCCAATCCTGACTCAAAAAAAACCCCTTAAAAGCGTCTGAAACGCCCAACGACGGAGAAACCCTTGAGAACTCAGCAACGGACCAACAATCCCATGCAATAGCAAGGAAACATTCTCCAAAAACGTGATTGATAAACGTGAGCCGCGTCATCTTTAAAAACTAATTGCCAATAAGGCCAAGACTTAGACGCCCACATGTCCCCGATATATCGACTATCGGCAAGGTCTCTAAACACGAAACTTGAGCTTGTTAGCCCTGCCCATCGGCCTTTTTCTGCAAACTAAACCCGCCAGATCTTTCCACTAATGCAGTTCAAAGTTACCCCTTGTCCCTTGCAGAGATCGCCAGGGGATCCAATCGTGTTAATCAATTCCCTGCTCATGTTTGTCAGAGCCTCTGTATCTTGAAACCTCAGCTTGCCATCGGAGCTGGGATTCGCTCGCGTCAATATGGAACGTCTACCCGAGTTCTGGGTTTCGTTCGGTAATAAGAGGACTTGGCAGACTTTAACGTCCATCCCATGTTTTAGTTTCGAGGCACATCTTATATAAATGCTTCGTTCTTCGATGTTTCTCTTCAACTTCTGGTTCTCTCCATCGCCACTTTACCTCGCTCTTTTCTTTCATTACTAGACTTTCAGTTGCAGGCATCTGTGGTCAGTCCTTTTTTGCGATCTTTTTCTCTCTTTTATTTCCTTAAGTACATTATATCCTTCTTTCAAGATCAAAATGACTGTCCTGAACCTTGTCACCTTGGCCTTGGCCCTTTCTTCTCCGGCCATGGCCCGTCCTCGCCCTCAGTTTGGCAACGGAGGCGATACTCAAACTCCCGGCACTGGTCTCGGCGGTGCTCTCCCTACTGCCCTACCTGGCGGCGGTTCCGGCCTCATCCCTTCGGGTCTCCCCAACTTAGGAGGCGGTAACGGAGGTGCCATCCCGACCCCAGGCAGTGGTTTCAACTTGCCTGGCAGCGGGAGTGGTAACGATGCTCCTGTTGCCACTCCAGGCACCGGCTCTGGCGGTGGCTTCTTTGGTGGCGGTGGCATTCCCGGCCTCGGAAACCTCCCATTCTTTGGAGGAGGTAACCGAGGTAACGGGGGTGGTTTCTTCGGTGGTGGTGGCAACAACAACGGTCCTCCCGCTGCAGCCCCAGGCGGTGGACTACCAGGAGGAAACGATGGCAACACCGGCGGTGGCGCTCCCGCTCCCGTCCCAACTCCAGGCACTGGAGGTGGTGTGCAGGGTGCATCCAGTGGTTTCCTAGGCCGTGGTCACTCTCGCAACGACTCACCACTTTTGAGCCCCGGAGGCAGCGGTAACTCTAATGGAGGAAACGGTGGTGGCCTCGGTGGATTCCCTGGTGCTGGTAACGGCGGTAACGGAGGAAATGGTGGAAACAACGGTGCCACTGATGCTCCTGTTGCTCCCACTCTTGTCCCTTCCCCTGGCAGTGGTCTTGAGGGTCCTGGCACTGCTCCCAGTGGTGTTATTCCTACTTTCGTTGCCGGACCAGGAAACGGTTTTGGCGAGGGTAACAGCCCTGGCACCCCTAGCACTCCCATTCAGACTCCTGGCAGCGGAACTCAGCCTAGCGGTGGTCTAGGTGGAAGCCAGCCCAGTGGTACCATCCCAACTTTTGTCGCTGGACCTGGTAACGGTTTCGGCGAGGGTGGCAACTCTGGCAGCCCTGACACTCCTGTTCAGACACCTGGTAGCGGCAGTGGAAACTCCCCTGGGGGTGACCTCACTCAGCCCGGTAGCGGCAGCGGAAGCCAGCCCGGTGGTGGTCTCACTCAACCTGGCGGCGATCTGACCCAGCCTGGAAGCGGAAGCGGTTCTCAGCCTGGTGGTGACCTAACTCAGCCCGGCAGTGGAAGCGGTAACCAGCCTGGTGGCAGCCTTCCCGGTGGTGATCAGTCCCAGCCTGGCGGTGCCATCCCTACCTTCATCGCTGGACCCGGTAACGGTTTCGGTGGTGGCAACGGTCCCGTTACTACCCCTACTCCCGGAGCTGGCCTTGGTGGCGGTAACAACACTCCCGATGTCCCTGCGGCTCCCGTTCAGGCCCCAGCAAGCGGCAGTGGCAACGGCAGCGGCAACAACGGCGGAAGTCAGCCTGGTGGTATCCCAACCTTCGTTGCGGGCCCCGGCCAAGGCTTCAGTGGTGGCAACGGCCAGAACGGAGGCTTCCAGAAGCGAGCTCGATCCTCCCAGTAAATAAATTCATGTTGAATAGAACAATGATTTGATGGATCTTCTATGTTGGGGAAATGAAAAGGAGGATGGTTCGTATTTATATAATTCCTGAGTGAAAAAGCAGGACTTACTACTTCACTATGTATCTACCTCCATGACAGCACCTTTAGTTGTCGATAGAGCAATTTTGGCGAACATATCATCCTTCCAGTGCATGTACTTTATCCGCTTTGCCTCGCTGAGAAAGTCGTACTTGTCCTGAAACATGGTGTCCGCCTTTTTTATCTGCATTTTAGGGAGCGTCTCCCCATCCAGCATTTCCACATCTTCGAGGTGACTTCTTTGCGTTAGCTTCACAACATCTGCGATACCTTGATACCAGTCACCAGTGAGCCATGCCCGCTCGTTGACTTGAGCAACAGCGTCATCGAAGTCTTTGGACTTAATGTTTGACCATCCTTCCCAGGCATCCTCTTCCGCCAAATCCTTGACTGCGACTTCATTTCGCGCTCTGGTGAGTATTGCAAGAATCTCTTTTCGAAGAGGAACGTATCCCTCTCTGTCGATACCTTCTCCAGAAGCAAGAGCTTTGACCCGCATAGTCACAAAAAAGTAGACGGCGGCAAACAAAGCCGTGATATTCTGTAGAACCCATTCATCGTTTGTTCGACGGCCGCCAGGTGTTATGATGGTCTCCATACCAGCCAAAATCGTAGGGGCGAGCTTCTTGTGATCTGTTTCTGCACATATCCATCTTGTCGTAGGCTGGATCCACGCATGAAGGTTGACTCCGGCGAAAGCGTCCTTCTTGCGCGTAGATTTTGTCGGTGTATCAATTGCCCCCTTTTTTGGTGTCCTCCACTGTGCTAGACTTTGCTCTTTAGTTGGTGTGGCCCTAGATGGCAAAGGCCTTGATCCAGAAGCGGGCGAATTATCGGCATCGCGAAATCTAGAGCCCGGGGTCCTTCGTCCTGGAGTGCCTCTAGTAGGAGTTGAGTTGCCTCGCAGAATGTTATCAAGATGAGTATAGAGGCGCTTGTAGATGCGAGGAGGAATTGGTGGTCGTGGTTCGATAGGTGGAAGATCCAGTGTGATTTTTAGACTGATCTTGTAAGCTTTGTATCCCGAATTGATGTCATATTTCATACCGGTCACACGCAATGTTTGCACAAGCGTATAATCTAGCGATCTCTTCGTCTGCCTTGAGAGTACTTGCTTGGTGCCGGGACTGTGCAAGCAAAGAACCTGCGAGTTCAACAAGAGCTGGAGGTAAATCAGAGCCATATGTTGGCATTAATGAGAGCAAAGCTTGCTCAATTTGGCGACTCATGTTGATGGCTTACTGTTCTGGTGGTGACGAGATTCAGTGTAGCTTGTGATAGGAAGAAGTCAATATTTAGAAATGGTGGACGCGGTTGGTATAGTGACGCGTTGGACAGTAGTTTATTTCTGACGCCAAATCACGGGATATGGACTGTGTTTAATTAACTAGTCGAGGTCAGAAAACTCAAGACGTCAATCCAAGATGATAAAATTACTTAGGTAAAGTTTAGAGTATTTTATGAGGCTTTCTGATTATTTTATTTTTGTCCCTTCATTCAAGGTCTGAACTATTTTGACCCTCCAAGGATTAATTCGAATCCCCCACCAAATGATGATTGTTTAGCAGGTAGATCCCTCGGCACGACAAGGAATGGAGATTAGTTTGTAGGGATTGGAGAGTTCACATGATAAAATCCAATGTGAGGTTATGGCATTTATCGTACAAAGGTTGATCATAGACCGGCTGTAGAAAATATCAAAGCTAATTAAGTTATCTCCAAAAGCTCAAAGACCAATCTAGCACTGGTTTTATACTCCGCGTTAAGGCCGTCAAAGAGCTATACCGTTGTAACTGGAGTTAAGCTTTTAGTGGCTCAGGCGGCTTGGGAACCCCTGGTAGCCCGCCTCCAAATCCAGATAGGGACCACGTTCGCTTGATTCGTTCCTGGGCCTTCTCAGCACCTCACTCCTTTAAAATCGACTTTCTCCCAACGACAATTACCTTTAGGTACCTGTATCGCGCAAGTCCAAACTTACTGCTCCTCCTCGGTATTTCTCGCGCCAGGTCTTTAACACAATGCGCACCGGTGTCTTGCTCGGCGTCGCTTTTGCGACCACTGTCTTTGCTCATGGCGGCGCTCATTCGCAGAAGCCCATTGTTGATCCTAACGCCGACTGGATGACCAAGCACATGGCGGGTATGTTACTGTTTTGTTCTCTACGTAATGCGCTTTAAATATACTAACATACTTCTTTCAGAGGAGCATCATGTTCAAGGCTGGGACGCTGACTCATTCTTCACCCTCCACGATTACAATGGCGATGGATGGTGGCAGGCCGCTGAGTTGATGCGAACGTACGGTCTATTCGACGATTCAAACAAGGGCATGGCCGAGAAGCGAAAAGACGAGGTTCGCGACGTTCTGCTAGGTCTTCTCGACAAGGATGGCGACTCCTCGGTTAGCCGCAAGGAGTGGATGGACTTTATCAACTCTGGCAAGACACTTCCCGACCTAAACACTGGCCCTGGCCACCACGGCGACGACGAGTACGAGTATGAGATTCACCATTGGGAGAAGTACCACGACGACAACACCAAGCTCGAGGACCTGACACATCCCGAAGATATTGAGCATTTTAAGAAACACGACGAGATGGAGGATGCCCAAGACCGCCTCGAGGCAATGCAGAAGCTCTCCATCGTCGAGGCCAACATTCCTCAAAAGTTCCGACGACAATAGACGATAGAACACGAAACCGACTTGTATTTTACTTTACCTAGAATACCATGACTGGGGCAGGGACTCGGGGTGTGTGTGATAGGGGCGCATGATATCATGATGGATGAACTGAAATTCTATGTAATCAATATCATTGGGATAATAAGCACGATACACGATAATTCTAGATCTTGTAAACATGAACGTCAAAGACGCAGTGCCAGACACCTGGTGCGAATGTCTTGACAAGCTCAATATGCTCGGCCTTGGCCGTCCGACCTGTCCCTTGGCTCCAGTCGTCGAACTTTTGCTGGATCTCCTGCCGTCTTGTTTCAGTGTCGTTTGCGCCAACGTTTTCGTGGAGATGCAGCCATGTCTCACTGGCTGGAGATGATATGTCCCATGCGTCTTTCCAAGTTGGTTCGCTTGTGGGTAGAAAGCCGCAGTTGATGTGCCGTATATCTTGCACAACGCCATTAGCCTGTAGCGACTGGATTCTCTGCGGAGCTTTCTCGTTGCTCTCTAAGAACATAATGATCTGCTCTCCTCCGCTCAGGATCTCCTCATTCGGTAGAGCCAGATCGTCACCCTGAACAATTCGTACGCTCCATCGGTTTGCTTTGGCACCACGTCGTAGACCTTCGACACTCCATGGGTTGATCTCCCAGCATAGCACCTTTATGCCAAGTCGAGCATATGAGAAAACAAAGTATCCAATTCCAGCGTAGAGGTCAACCGCCCATGAGCCCTGAAGGCTCTTGGTCCCCATATCCAACAGCCTTGCTTTCTCTTTGACATTTCCCCGGCTGAACATTGTCCATCTCGGAGCCCAGGTTTGGAATATCCCATTTTGCTTCGTCGAAACCCATAATGTCTGTTCAAAGTCTCGTTCAGAGGGCTGATCTGCAGATGCTTCTGACCACCCAAAATCTCCGTGCAGAGTGCGCAATCCACTTGGGCTCCTTCGCACATTCTCATTTGCGTCCGCGCCATCTTTGTGCAAAGGTATGCCTTCGTTCACTGCAAGATGGGTCAATGGTTCTTTCGCCTGAGTTGAGAGTTGCTCTAGTATCTTGATCCAGAGTTGTTGACATGAATCTGAGCCGGCATCTTGCAGTGTCGTTGTCCAGGGTAAGTTTGTGAAGCTTCCTGTGGGCAGCAAGACCATTGGCTCGTAGATCGTAAAGCGCTTCGGTGCGCTGTTCAAAAGTTTGTCTTTCCATTCTTGACTTGTCTCTATGTTGGTAATTTTACCGGAGTCAATCCATTCGTTGATGGCATTCTGAATTGGATTAATTTTGGGAGCTTTTGGTTTTGGCATGATGGTGGGAAGTGGAGTTCTTAGTTTGATCCACTGAGTTGACAAGAATTCAGACAACTTCCTCCAAGATAAAGTTGATAATGGCTTGTGTGGAATATTGAGCAGCATATTCTCGCTATTCATCACAGCAGCCAAGTATTGCTGATAGATTTACAATGCAATGAAACATGTTCATACTTGCTCGTAATTGAGGTACCAACTCTACCCAACCCATAACCATCCATTTCCATTCCCACTAAAATCATTGATGGACCATGGGTATTTTGACCCTATGCTATTCTACATGCAACATATACCATTAAGTCCGTTATACGTACACCATCCTTCATCACAGGAAGTAATCACCAGGTCCCCTTCTGTTTGCTGGGACATGCCTCTGGTCATCGGGGACAGCAGAGAAGATGCTAAATCTAGGATTCAAGTCCTTGTCCACAGCCATAATAGACGCAACGTTACCACATCGGTAGCAGTAGTTGGGTGCCGACCAGACGGTCACTACTGAGTTCTCCGGGAAATGATACTGATGATCGTCAATACAACCCTTGTCATGATGGGAGGACGCCAAATACCTTGTAACCCTCGTTAACAAGTTGATGAGCTCGAGCAATCAACTTCAAACCGTTGACATGGTTGAATTCAGTTGCAACTTTGTCTCCGAATAGCCATCCAGCGCCACGAGGGCTGATAGCCCACGTTTCGACATCTTCTGGATCTGACCACACCAAGTCGCAGAACGCACCCTCGTGGGGAATCTCTTGCGCACGGGCAACAACTCGGATCTGATCAATCGTCCTGATCTCGGGACTCAACCCACCGTGAACACAGAGAATCTCACCGTCGATTATGGCGGCAAGGACAAGGAAATCGAAGACATGACAGCAGGCCTTCCAAACCGAGGCATTGCCATACTTTTGCTGACATTCTTCATAGAATCCATACACTTGGGTAATTTGTCGGGATTCGTGGTTACCACGGACCAGCACTATTCTGTCAGGGTATCTGTGGAACATGGTTAGCCAAGACACGCGACCGGCACCAAGATTGCTTACTTCGCCTTCAGGCACATTAATAATGTGAATGTCTCTAGACTGAAGTAACCTCGATCCACGAAATCTCCTAGGAAAATGTATCGAGTATCGGCACTCTGGCTTGACTTGTTTACTGTAACGCCAGACTCTGTTTGGTCTGCCATTGTGGAATCAGGATCCTCCTCTACATCAGCTACCTCGGTCTCCTCCGCGCCGCTGGATGTTGCATTCTCGCCCGAAGACTTTATTTTCTTTCTCAACTTGGGGTTTGTGATCTCTGTTGGTGGCTCGATATCGTCCGAGGTAATGACGGTGGTAGAGGTCTTCGGCGCCTGCACGTTGGACTCGCCTGGCATGCCGCCAGATACGCGGAAGAGCTCAAGAAGGTCGTAGAACTGGCCGTGGATGTCGCCGCACACGGTGACAGGAGTGCAAACTGGCTGAATGTTGGATTCTGAGATGCCGAGTCAGCAGGTCAGTTGTGAGTCTGAATCTGGCGGTCTTCACCTTCCATCAAAATCTCCTTGACCCTCTCGCACAACTCCTTCATAGCGCGCTCAGGCAAATAATGACATTGTTTGGCCTCCTCTAGCCACTCATCGAGGCCGGCATTGGGCCCCAGGTTCGCAGGGCCAGGTCGAGGTACGCCTGAAGCCATGATCTAGCATGCCCCTTCAGTAGAAGATTTAGAAGGGAGTATGACGGCGGGGAAAGATATACCAGCCCAGCGAAGCCTGTACTGCGATATGTGAGGTGTTGGTCGTGGTACTGGTACACATGCGGCGAATGGGGGTGGGGCTTAGGCTTAGGCTTGTTACCTATGGGCTATGGAGGGGTGCGATAGTGAAACGCCGGGAATTCTTCGGCCTTGACCAAGAGAGTAACTTTGACCTGGAAGGTATTCACCTGCTATTTTGGTTATGATTATCAATTCTTCTTACCCACCTAAAAAGGTCCCTTTAACTAAGTTACACATTTCTTTTCCTCTGTCAAAGAACATCCATAACTGTAATTGAGATAAACACTTGAAGAATTCATCATTCAGTGGATAGTCGCATATCTTCCCAATATCGCCCCACTGTCACTGGCGGGGCAGCAAGGCCGCGACTAATCAAGCCTTACAATACTCACTTGAGCCTTTCGCCATATCGATCCAAGTTACAGTATCATCAGTGGCCACGAAAGGTATTTGCGGTATGCGAGATGTCAGCTCAAACACCACAAGTCCTGTCTCGACGGGCAAACGGGGGTCCTCATGGATCATCAAATCAGACCTCAGAACCAACCAAGGTGACTCATGACGTTCGGAAACAGGAGACTTGAATATCTGACTGGGCTCAGGGAAAGGGGTCGCACGAGAATAGTTCTCATGGGAAAGCTAGAGGGAGAGGCTCTAATGCAAGATCTGCCGAGGCCAATAAGGTGACATTGCACCATTCGCGAGAAACGACGACACTCTGACTAACTATGATGAAAGCATGCAAATGAGAGTGAAACTCCAAAACCCACCAAAACCAAGGCTCATAATGAGGGCGAAAAGCTTGTGATACGCCGTCTGCCACCTGGTATGACTCAGGCAGAATTTGTATCAATTCTTGGGAATGAGTGGGAGCTGGGTAAGGGCAAAGTGGACTGGTTTTCCTTTGCTGAAGGAAAGATTTCTACTGAGTATGACACTCCACATTTTGACGGGAGTTATTCATTACTGACTCCATTCAAAGCCCCTCGAAACCTTCTCGACCAGGTCGTGCCTACGTTCATGTTATGAAAAAGGATGATATTTTGCCTTTGAGCGATGCTGTGCGAAATGCTGCCTGGGAGGACGCGAAGGCATCTTTCAATAGTCCTTCTTTGATCGGCCCTCCTTCAGTTGAGTTTGCCATTTACAAGAAGGTCCCGAGCAATAAGAAGCGCACCGATGCTCGACAGGGAACAATCGACCAGGATCCTGAATTCATGGCTTTCTTGGAGGAACTGGCGAATCCAGCACCGCCAAAAGAAACCGTGGAAGGAGAAGAGGGCGATGACCTTGGTAAAACAGAGGCTAAAGTTACCACCACGCCACTCATCGAGTACCTCAAGGAGAAGAAGGCCAACAAGGCCAAGGAGAGCTCATCTTCCAAGAATTCAAAACATGGACAGGACTCTAGAAGTGGAAAGGGGAAGAACTCTAAGGATGACGATGCGGGTAAGAAGAAGGGCAAGGAGTCCAAGGCTGAGAAAGCAGAAAAGACCCCTAAGGAGACTGTCAAGATTCTCACCAAGAAGGCGACTTCTGAGCCGAGTGCAGAGACCTCCAAGACTAATGCTAAGAGCCAGTCCAACGACACAATTGCCCAGGAGACTGCGCCTAAGAGTCGACGTGCTGGAATTTTGGCTGCAGCCAGGATCCTCCAGCGAGATCTTGGTCTCAGTCCTGGAAGCGCGCACAGGAAAGCACGTCAAGACGCTGCTAAAGCAGAGGCGGATGCCAAGTCACCGGAAAAGGAGAATACATCTACAACAGAGACGAAAGCTAGTAGTGTTTCTGAACGACCTGTTTCACCAGTCAAACCAACTGAGCCTGAAGCACAAGAACCTAAAGGACGAGGCGCTGGAAATGCCAACAAACAGCAGCAGTCGAACCGGAGAACTCGAGGCGGAAAGAACGCTGAGAAGAGCAAGGAAAAGGAGAAAGGCAAAGAAAATAGTAAAGAGAAGGAGAAAGCCAAGGAGGGTGTATCGGGTCAAGCAGCCCCCTCCCCTCCAATCGTCCTCCTCAAGAAGAAAGGTAATGATGCTGAGCCCAGCCAGCCGGCGAAACCAGCGAACACCACGACGCAGGCACCGGCAACGCAGGGAGGCAGATCAAAAGCAGACAATGCGGTGGGTGGTTCTAAAAGCGGACCTAATAAGGGGCCCAACGCCCAGAAGAAGCCCCCTACTGTTTCTCCTGATGCAACTCGTGGCTTTGTCAAGCATGCCAACCCTTCTCAGGGCGTTACTGAGGCACTGCTCAAACAAACGCTCTCCACTTTTGGCACAATTACTTTCGTTGAAATTGACAAGCGGAAGGGTTTCGCTTATGTTGACTTTGCTGAGCACGATAGTCTCGTGAAGGCTGTGACAGCTAGTCCTATCACTGTTGCACAGGGGACTGTGCAAGTTCTGGAGCGCAAGGACAAAAAGCCTGCCAACACGAACTCGAATGCGGCCACAACAGCACCATCCACAGCTGCTGGATCTGCCGCGCCCGAGAAGCCATCTGGCCGTGGCCGTCGTGGCCGAGGTGGAGGTAATAAAGCAAAGGATTCTGTTGCAAACACTCAAAGTGCTACTGCTGCTCCCCCAACCCCAGCGAACGCCGGCGGCTGAGTGCAAAGAGATGATATTTTCGGAATTTTCTCGAACATCTTATACCTCTAGCGAACAGCCCGATCCGCCCGTTGTGCCGCTGTTTCTAAGCACACTCTAAATTCCAGCAGCTCGACAAATTCAACTACGTAGATAGCATGGATATGACGCAGTATGGAGATGAGGGCCGCAGCAGCTGAAATACCACAGGCAGACAACAGCACGACTGGTTTCAAGTCTTTGTGCCTTTGCCTTGAGCGAACATGCTACGTATCCAATGCAGAGCCGATATTTTGATAAACATGACTCCTAAGGAAAGTGGCGACTGAGGAAGCGTGGATGGATAGTGTTTATGAGGGTGGGTACTATGCTAGATTTAGAGATCGAGGCAGCAATATGACTTTTGCGTCTACAATTAGTATTGATGAGTGATTCTTTGGGTATGTGACTAGATGTACAGAACGGTCTTGGGATAAAACAGGGACGGGCCGATACAGGTGATACATGAGCTTCCCAGCCGGGATCCCTTCCGAGCAATTCAGATTGATAGATCTTATCATGAAACAAGAAAGACTTCCGATCGTTATCACTTTCTCTCTTAAATCCCGCAAGAACCTCTTTGGTGAAAGCTGTCATCTGGTTGGTCATGACGTACGCAAGAGCATAACCCCTGAGTCAACTGCCGAGAGCGCATTATGACTCACAAGACGTCAAGTGAGGGGATTGCACACTCAAACTCACAATGGGACAAGAAGTTCAAAGTGTTTTCAACAGAATATTCAAATCAAAGACTTTAATGCTACTAATACTAATAAACTATCCTAACATGGGTGGCATCGTTCCTACACAGGCTGTTGGACCTGCATCCTGTAGCAAACGCGTTACAAATCTATCTGGTATGACAACAAGAAAAGCGAAAATGCGTATCTCGAAACGAGAATAAGAAGAAAAAAAAAAAAAAAAAGAAATCCAATCCCTTCGTGGGAACCCCTTTTTGAAAGCCAAACAACACTGTACTTTTTGGTATCCCAAAACCGAAAATTGCGCCGTTCCTATATCCATTCAAGCCTGAATCCTTGGCCATGCCGCTGAAATCGCTCCAAATGAAACCACGACAATGTACAACAACAATGCGAGAACAAATCCAACTGCAATCGCTTCGCTTTGAGCAAAAACCTTCCTTGCATGCGCCTTTGCATCCGTAAACCATAGCATCTCTCCGACGCTCCGACGAGCAGCTCTGAGTCCAGGCAAACCATCCATGCTCAGCACGTTGGTTTCCTTGTGATAATCCAACAACGTATTGTTTTCAACTCGCTTTGCCACCCACATATCCATGGTGGGCCTCTCCTCAAACACAGCCAGCTCATTCACTTTACCATCCACACCCTCTTGAAGGACTTGCTCAAGAGACAAGTTCTTCCCAGAGGTCTCATCAGGTGCATAGATACCCCTCTTCACCCGGGGAACACCGAAGCCACAGCTTGTCTGGGCTTCAAACACATCAGCCACAATGATGGCCCTAGCGCCATCAAATGTAGAACGCTTCCCCTTGGAGATACGACGGACCAAATCTGGGAAGGCTGGGTCATCCCACTCGACAATCCTGGACCGGCAGAAGAAGCGGGCAATCCGGGGAGCGGGACCGAAACTCATAAACATCAAACACAGGCGGCCATTATCGTATGCATGGGCAATGGTCTCACATCCGGATCCAGTACGGTCGATATAGGCACACTGATTGGGTCCTAAGACGGCGAAGTGTGAGTCTGCAAGGCCTTTTGGAGAGACATTGATATGGGAGCCATGTGTAGGAGCTGAGCCTGTGAAGAAGACAGGCTGCTGCTGCACCCAGGCAGCGAGGTCGTCAGGAATGGAAGGGTAAAGCTTCATGGCGATGATGTAAAACGTATGTATGAAAAGCAGAGATCCCAATCAACTTGATTGGGATCTGTGTATAGCTGCAAAAAACCAACGGAAAAATAAATGTAAGTTTAGGTTGGGATGCTGCGAGTGAGATTGGATGATCCTGTGGGGAGTTTAAATATCTCGGCCGGTGTCGGTAACCATATTCCATGCGGGGGAAAGGCGACACATTAGTAGACTAGGCCTGGAACAACTCGCCATTGGAATTGAGTCATAATAGGAAGGTGACTGGCCAGAATCCGATCATCGTAAACAATTGGAAGAGATAAGAGGTGGAGCTTGGTGTAAAGCCCTACCTACTAGGATCTCACTCCTCGAGGGTGTTATCGAGGAGGGAGTGTGCTCATGTGAACCATGACGGTCCTCATGAGCATCCTGTTTTGATCTGTGACCTATTTTGTCTAGTTACATCCAGTCAGAGACCAGGTAACCTTGATAGTGGCAGATCAAACAAGACAAAAGAGTGATTAGTTAGGGATGGGGTAGGCATGGTAAGAACCATCCTCATACCGCTCATCATCGTATGCGCTACTGTCGCTGCTAAAGTGACCATTGACAATGCTGGTCGTTCGAGGGACATTGGAATAAGCCCCGCTAGACACAACACTGGCGGCCTTGCGTCCTGTTGCCAAATGGCCGTAAGCGTCAAAGTCGCTTGAGGGGGCATCATAACGAGGAGACCAACCTCCGGGACCCCATGGCTCGATGAAGCTGGTCTGACGAGGTGCCACGGCAGGGCGCTCGTCAAACCGCTTCGACAAGCGTTCCTTGGCCTCAAATCTTTCCTTGTCCTTAGGCTTTTCGCTGCGCTGGCGTCCTCGATCATCACGGTCACGGTCGCGGCGCTCGCGATCCTCCCGGTGACGCCTCTCACGAGTGTGCTCCTCGCGAGAGCTCTCTTCCCGTTCGGACTGGTGTCGATCCTCCTGCTCGCGATGGCGATCCTCACGAGGTTCTCGCTTGCTGGAGGACTTGGTAGAAACTTTGCTAGAAGCCTTGCTCGAGGCCTTGCTGGAAGGACGAGAGGAGGTCTTACGGGCCTCTGGTAGAGGGGCGGGAAGGGGACTGGGCATAGGGCTGGACATGGGGCTCGTCATGGCAGACGAGGGAGCTTGGCTGCTTACAGCATTGTGGCGCATGGTGAGGTTCTCATGCTTGGCCTGGAGACCGATGAAACGCTGCTCAAGGTCATGGTGCTCGAACTTGACGCGCTCATTTTCCTCCTTAAGGGCCTCCTTCTCCTCTCTGAGTTCCTCGCACTCATTGTTAAGGCGGCGCTTGTCACCCTTGAGTTCCTCGAAGTCGGTGTTTAGACGGCGGTTGTCCTCTCGTAGGACATCAGCCTCAGAGCGGACACCCTCGATCTGAGCCTTGAGCTCACGGCATGAGACAGTGGACTCGTTGAGTTTGCGGGTGGTTTCTTCGAGGGATGTCTTGGACTCGTTCAATTTGCGGGTAAGCTGCTCGATGGTGGCCTTAAGCTTGTCGTTCTGGGCGCTCAGTTTATCGTTCTCGGCATTGGCCTTGTTGAGTTCTGTGTTTGCCTTTTGAAGGTCGTCGCGCAGCTCGGATTCGATATCGAATTCATATTCGTAGTCATGGTCTTGTACTACATAAGAGAAAGCGAGGTCAGTGAGCTGAGGCGGGGAACTCGAAAGGCGACCATTGGACATACCAGTCAAGGCCCTTGACTTGGAGGATGAAGAGTTAGTGCTTCTGGCAGAGACAGTGCTCCTAACAGAGGAGCTGCTCCTTTTAGATGGGCTAGCAGAAGTCCGCTGGTGGAGAGGCATGGCGTCGGTTTGGACTGTTTGCGATCGCCAACAACAAAAAAGAGGAAAATGGAGAAGAGGCGAGAATTGACGCCAAAGTCGTCTCAATAATGTGTGTTCGTGGTTATTTTGTGTTGTTAACTCTGTTCGCTGCGGTGCAGCTCTGCCCAACGACCAGCGGTGTAATTTGGTCTGGCAGGCGGGTAGTAGAGCGCGGGCGTTTTTGACTGGAAGCT
Source organism: Fusarium burgessii (assembly GCA_002980515.1). Lineage (NCBI taxonomy): Eukaryota > Fungi > Ascomycota > Sordariomycetes > Hypocreales > Nectriaceae > Fusarium > Fusarium burgessii. Next base: position 31,909 of record PVQA01000086.1, on the reverse strand, counting down.
CTACTGGAGGGGCTGTAGCGGGAACGGGAGCGGGAGCGCGAGGGGCCACAAAGGCAAAAAAAAAAAAAAGTGACGTTGAGTTAAGAGGGATGAGTTGGATTTAAACTCAAGTTAGTAGTTGTTAACTATTGCTTTACCGATAAGTAAAACAAAGATGATAGAAAAGTATCCTTTCTGTAATACAATACAGAGCAGAACAGAATATTGGAGAGGAAAGGTCGAAATAAACCTGTGTGTGGTGAAAAGAGAAGTAGGTTCATGCAGACAGGAGAGGGAAAAGGTAGAATATTCGGGTTGATATGGGTTTTGTCTGTGGGAGGAAAAAATACCTTAGAAAAAGAAATGCCTACAGGTCCGGGTGTCTTAGTTGTCTGGAATGGGGGGTGGGCTATAGAGGGGGGCGCAATAAAGGAAGGGCCAGGCCTAAGACAAAGCAAGGCAGGTAGGCAGACAGGCAGGCAGGGGATAGAGTATCAATATGGAAAGAAAGGAAATTGAAGTGAATGAGGTGCTCCTTCTAAGACATGGTTATTGTTGTCTGTGCCTGCCTCAGAGTCTATGGAAAATTCCTGCTTCTCATCAATCATCTTACACACTTCTTTGATCTATGCTCAACATGGACAAATGACGACAAAACGCAGATGGGGGGAGACAAATATCTGCGGTCTACTATGGTCCATACTCATCAACTGCACGTCTATGCAGAGCCGGTACATTACGGTGCACGCAAACGCGGAGAGAGACGGAGAGACAGGAAAGGAGCATACAGACAGAATGCAGACTCCTCCTCTGATCCTACTATACACACCCGCACATGCACCCGAGGGATAGGGAACAGGCATTTCTTCCTTCTCCAACTCCATCACTGCGTTACAAATAGCATCAGCCCCTGTACAAACTGAGAATAAAGGGAGTTGAGGGTGTGAAAATGGCCTAAAGAGGGAGTGAAGAGGAACTCTTTTTCCAACCTCGTGATTGGAACATCAGAGACATTGGTAAATGGAAACTGGGCCTGGCGCACACACTCAGACTCGCATTTGCGCTTCAGACAAGCCATGGATCCTGTCTCAACACATTAAACCCGCCAGTGCGGTATGCGCAAAAGTCGATGGTGAAAGCGTTGTGACGCCGACATCAGGGACTGCAACCAACGCTCAGTGCCCAAGGGGAGCCGACTAGAGCCCAATGCCCACTTCGCCCACACCTCCAAACGTTGAATCCCTGTCAAAGCCGGGGTCTTTTTCTGTTTCTCTGCCGGTTCGGCTTCCACCTTCTGGTCTTTTTGTGCTCTTATACCACCCCCGGTTCTTTGCTTGGATATTGATTCCTGAATCCCTCATATCGCCGAAAAAGGGGGATGATATGGAATAATATTACCCTGGGCCTGTGCTGCGCCGTAACCTAGGCAAAGCAAAAGTAAACACCTGCAGCGGAAAAGCAACGAGAAAAAGCCTAGGGAGAAGAAAGGGCTAAGAAAGGTGTTACCGACATCGTCACCGTCTTTAAAAGCTACCCCCCCCAGTCATCAGCCAGACATCCCTGGATGACAGACAGGGGGTCGGAAACAGCCAGTTTGGCTTCCGTTGATTGTCATGATATACACGAACATTCTGCATTCCTCACACTAACCACCCTCCAAAAAAAGATACGGAGGAAATTATGATTCACATCGTCGCAACGTTTACAATACTGGTTCGCCAACCCCAACCCAGTGTCGACGAAAAGTTGTCGTGTTGTTGATTATCTGCTGGCCGACTCCGCTTCATGCCGCTTCGTGGCTAAGTACTGTCACCGGTGCGGACACCGCCATCTGAGCGAGCGACCAAGTCACTTCTTACGCCGCCCCTGGAGCGCCTCCGCCGCCCACAAAGCACCCAAAAGAGTCCGTTTTGGACGGAAGTCATAGGAGAGTGACTCATCGGGCTGGCGAAGGGAAGGATTCGCTTGACGTGCTAACATGGGAGTTTCGCCGTATCGTTGGTTACCTTTTGCGCCGTCACCCTTGTCGTCAATGCGTGTTATTCGGCACATGGAAAGAAAGCTTTACAATTATTTTGTGTGTGTGAACATCCATCCAAATGCAACTCCCGTGGTGTGTTACTCTGAACCAGGGCAGCCGTTGATATGATGTGTGTGAAATCCCCCTTGTTCGTCTGTCTTTGGTCGCCCAACCCTTTCAGCTCGCTTTCTTGCATCCAGGAGCAGATGAGTGGCAGCATGGCTTCGGTTGGTAACCCATGATGTATTCTGCAGGATGTGCGATATCATGCGCATCATGAATGGAGGGAACGATTTAAACTACCTATGTAGGTACGGTATTGTACTTCGATTCTAGTTGGTATATCGACAGAATCGTGGGGAGACATCGCTCAGGTCGGAATGGAAGAGCTTGTGTGTGGAGAGCAAAACCATTTCAAGTCAAGACCCAGGCCCTAGTACTCGAGAATCCGCCCGCCGCCCATCGCCGGTCGCCTGGGCCCGGACCCGGGGGACATCCGCCGGGAGGGCCTTCCGCTTCTGGGGGTCTAATAACCTAAACGCTCGAGCTTCTTTTCCTTCCTTCCCGCTTCTATGTCAGAACAAAATTGGGGCATGATGGAAATTTCTGACTCCGCGGGAATGGAGTGTTTGATATAGACTGGGTCTGGGTCACTAGACTCATAACCGCCCCCTTTGTTCTCGGTTCGTGAGGTGGCCTCGAGCTAGTTTGACTTTTTGCTGGCATTCAATGCTTGATTATGAGCTTTTTTGTGGATTGAGTTGATGAGCTCCGTCATTATCGTGGGCTCTCCTTGCATTCCCGCATTCCGCTGCCAAGCTACCCCCCGTCACCACGTTTCCAGCCCTAGCTCCCTCCTCATGGGTGCTTTATTGCGTGCGTTTCGACTGCCACCCCCTGATTTTTGATTGTTTGTTGACCAATTTTAACATGGAACTTTGTGTACCGAACCGAGGTCTTCAGCCCCAGCCAGTACGTACCCTTACCGACCCAGCGGGAGGTTGCTCCCGTCATCTCCACCCTCCAGGTTTCGTTTGCCTCTAACGATAACGGTCGCTAATAAATGGCTTCCGGGTATAACACGGTTGGTTGGCAGGCTTCGATGAGATTTCCAAACATGGAAAGTAAACGTCAACCTTTACCGTGGCATCGCTAATTAAAACGGATCTACCCGCTGGCTGGCGACTCTCTACCAAAGGCATATCAAATTGTCATATCGCTTTTTCCAGTCACGCACACTTGAGATTGAGGTGTGCCATTTTTACAAGGAAATTTGTTGATCAAATTGCTCGTCATTCCTAAACTGCATTACACACAGCCCCTGTTTTGATAAGCGCGACGAATATATTCTGAGGCCCTCCATGTGAGTCAACTGAACAATGCTGTTAGAAAAGGTCATGTGAAAATACTGCACCCCAGCTACGAGAGCAACTTCACCCAGGCAACCTTGACCCAGGCTTTGCAACCTTTTCGCACTGGTCACCCGCTTCCAGACTCACACCTCTTGGCGCCTTCATGTCATGCTCGACCTCATCCACATCCGTCACGATACCACCACTACGGCTCCCTCCCGTCTACTCCACACCCTTTTGTTCATTCACGGTACGGAACGGTCCCTCAAACCTCGATACTAGTTCGGTGTGCAGCCATTTTACCTTGTTACCACACCCTCATCAGACTGTTCCTTCGCGGATCAAGGCACTGCCATATGCATCCGTATTCTCAAACGACTCCTCCACCAGTTCCACACTTTGACATCCAATGTCTTGTCAGATCCCAAAGGTTATCCTGGTCGCCTTTTTCCACTTAAACCAGGCGACCAATCCTTATGTCTCCAAAGTCCCCTTCTGCCTAGAATAGGACTTTTTCTTACAATGTTTCCCGCCTGTTTTCTAACTTTGAGGCCGCCTCTATTGGTCATTCAGTTATTGCCCCTCCCTCCTTTGTTGCCTCGTCTGCCCCTCCATTTCACGTCGTCGTTATCCTTGACATGCCCTAGCATACCCCACGAGTTTCGGGACAAGATGCGCGATACCACGGGATATCGCGTTGCATCGCGTAAAGGGCTCACATCAAGTCAACAACTGCAAATTTTGGCATGGTTCGCCAGGAGACGACAAGGCAATAGTGTGCACATCGAGCTGTCGAGAACACAAATCTTACAAAGCATGGGGTTATCGCGGCTCAAATGCACAGCCATCGTGCCACTTTACGCCATGGCAGTGCATGATGCTCAAAAATCATAATCCAGCTCCTTCTTCTCGCTTCTAGTGGGTTGAGAGACAATTGTAAATCTGTAGTGCCATTTCGCTTACCTAATGCTTAGTGTCATTGCAAAACTGAAGCTTCTGAGACACTTTATATCTGAATACGACCCTAACGTAAGTCGAGTTCGCATGACCCTTCCCTCCCTACTGGCTATGATGGAACTATTATGTCACAAGATAGGGTTCATGCAGTCTATAGTAGCCACGAGGTCACATAGAATCTATATTTCTGTCACTCTATCAAGGGTCGTAAATGTTCTATGTGGGAGACTATCATTCTTTCTACTCGACCACATAGAATATCTATGTATAAGCTAACTCCGTCTAACGTGTTACCATATCTCTGCTTCCTCGTGTAGTAGAATGTAAACGTTGCATAAGATATACGATACATTCAGTCCACATGACCTGAAATGTAGCATTCATCCAAAAAGGGTATTTCCAACTGTAAAACGTTAGTATATCTTTGAAGGGGTAGAAAAGCTTCTTCTTACCTTAGGAACAAAGAGACAAGGCCTTAATGAAAGAAAAGAATGGCGCAAGGAAATAGTGCCAGAAAGTGGCTGTATAACAAAGGCGACAACAAAGAACCGTCTAAGCCTTGACCGTGACAATTGTTCTATATAAATAAAATCATGATGCTCATAACAGTTGAGGATATGACGGACGACCAATTCAGAGATTAACAAACACGCCGTCGCTTTAGCACATCATCGTAATACTCCGTCTTCTCGGTCTTGGACTCAACAATCGTGATCAATCCAAGATGTCGCTCTCGTAGTTCATCGTACTTCTTCTTCCAGAATCCAGATTGGTTCGTCCAGTACTCAATCTGCTTAGTCAAGTCTGCAACTCTGCGACTGAGATTCTGGTCAATCTGCTTAGAAAGCTCGCGCAGTCTGAAGCGAAGATCTCCATTGTCGTCTCTCAGTATCTTATTCTCCTTTTCAAGTCTGCATATGTTGGATCGCAGCTTCTCGAGTTCAAAGTGATAAGTGTGAACAGGAGGATCACAGGGCTTCTCAGCTGCGCGACGCAGACATTCATTCTCATGGGAAAGTTTGGCGATTTGGTCGTTTAGAGAGGGAATGACGACGTGGCAGAGCCGATGAGTCTCTGCTTCAGAGCTATGAATTCGAGATCGAAGAGTTTCATTCTGGACAGCGTATGCTTGGTTGGCTTCGTCTAGGAGCTCGTTCTGTCGTACAAGTGTTCTCCATTCTTCTCGGCTGACTTTGTAGTAGTCGCATGAATGGCGGTGGGAGTGGTGGTAAGATCGGGAGCGCTTGATGGTTACGAGCTGAGGACGTCCATCAGGACTAGTCTCGACATAACAGCGTCGAGACATGTTGATAAATTTTTCGTTTCGCTACGTTCCTTTGTGTTTGATGGTCGAGTTAGTCCAGAGTTGCGTCAAAGTTGGAGGATAAGAGGCCAGGATTCAAGATAGTTGGGTAGGATGGAAGATATAAAGAAAATGTCTCGATTATTTGGCACTTATAAAAAGGTCTTGAAGTTTAATGAATGACCTATTATTGTCTCGAAACAGCTCCCACGGATATAAAGAATGACAGTTGAAAGGGCAGTAGGTTCAATGCAGGTGATCAAAGAAGGTCAGAAGCGTTTGGACAAGGGAATTATGCCCATGGAAAGCATAGTCTTTTATAAGCAATCATTTAGAAGTTGGACTGAAAACACTCGGAGTAGAATGTTCCACTTTGGCAAGCACGCGGACTAGAAATTGATAACATCGTGGCTTATACAAGCGGATGATTTGGTAAAGTGTAAGTGAATGCCTGAGTTGAGTGTAGGACTTGGCTGCGAAATCGTGGCAGAGCAAATACATAGTATGATCCTTTGAAGTTAGTGCGGGTTGAAAAAGAATAACCAACATAAATATCTTTGAGTCTTTGGAGTGGCGCGTGGTCCATCTATTGATTTTGTCTCATTGATGATGCTGGTCATTTTATAGAGTAGGCAGACAGGCAAGGATGAATTCCGCAACATAAGCAGAGTACTCGGCTAAAAGCACAATTCATCATAAGAATAATACTAGCTATAGTCGAAAATACCGTGTTTTATATCTTGGTTGAAGCTTGTAAGTTCTTTGTTGTGAAGTTGAACAGATAGGCCAATCTATTAGTGACGTTGTCAAGGCACGTCAAAGAGATCATCAAATTAAGGCCCTGGCGGCTGCAGCTAATGAATACTACTAAAGAAAGGGCACCTATAAAAGATAGAAATCGCCATGTGTCGTGCATTATTAGCTGAGTGACGTGCATGTGCAGGTGTTCGTTCCTGATGAGCGTGAGCGGGACATCGCGTGGTTGGGCTGATAGTCAAGAGACCTAGAGGGGACTGTAGGTCTCGAATACCCACACTGTATTCAACTGCGAAAGACATTAGTAGCATACAGTGTTAATGATGGAGATGACTGTATATATCCGCATGACAGGTACATCAGGCCTCCAGTCTCTTCTTTTCAACACCATCATTTTCAAAAATAGGAATCGTCAAACACGGGACCCCTTGCGCTTCCGCTTGCCCTTGCAGAAACAAAAATGCAAGCTCTTTATTATCAACTCGGCACAACAAGAGCCAAGACCCCACATTCGCATTCGTATTGTCTTTGTGAGTAGCCTCAATTTACGTTCCAAGTACTAATGTATACTAACAAAGACGGCCCCCAACATATAAATCCGATGGCCTTGGCTGAGTTCCACGCTGAATGAGCCACTCTTGATACTATTGCATTGCTCTACCCCATTCTGGCCACTCATCCCTCCTTGGTTCGGCCCAGCCATATCGTCTTTGACCATAGTGTAGCCTCTCCCCATCATCTCGATAAGGATTTCTCATATCAACTCTAGGAACTCTTCGCAATCTCTCACCATCAATATCCATCATCCTAGGCCTTAACATGGGAATGCCCCCTTCGTGAAGCAAGCATCTATCTGAATCTTCAGTGGCCGGCCTAGGACAACCAGGATGGCTACACGTATGTTCATCGCAGAATTGCGTATCCCCATCACCTCGAATTCCGTGGGCTCGCATATACCTGGGGCGAGGACACCCTTCCACATGACACTCGTGATCAATGCAAAACTGGGATGATTGAGTCCGGGGGGCTGGACAGTTGTGGACATGACAGAGGTGGTGTTGGCAGAATTGACTGCCTGGTTCTGGTCTTCGGCCACATCCTCTTCTGTCGTGAATGCCTGGACATAAGTCATAGAGATCTATCTCTTAGCACACGAACCAAGATGTCAATAGAAGGAATCAAGTGAACTCACCGTCTTCATACAAGACATATCCCATCCCGTGCGGTGGATATCTTCTCCCAAATCCAGCCCCCATGCGTCTTTGATGATGCTCGCAGAGCCGCCCCTCCACCACTTCAGCTTCACAGCCATCATAGGCACACTTGTGCAATGCACAAAACTGTCTGCCAAGCTTCCTCAGCCGACAGTTCCAATTCCTACACGTGTGCTGCCTGCAGTACTCACCAGGGGCCTCCTTACCCCTTACACAGCCTGGCTCAACACACGTATGCGCATGGCAGTAAGCGCCTCCCTCACGACCATCGTCACAATCATGTGCTTCGCAGTAATGCGCACCACAGAAAGGTGTAGGTTGTCCATTATCGCGAGTATGGCAGAGACGTGGACAATGTGGTCTTAAACATTGACGATGACGTTCGCAGAATCGTTGGGGATCACCCACATCTGTGCCTGGAGCGAAGGCACCGCAATATGGCTCATCGCAAGTGTGAGCACGACAGAAGACACCGCCGCCGCCGTCTCTGGGGTTTCGACAACTGTCGTATTGGCAGCGGTGGTCGTCACAGAACGTAAGGTATTGGTCACGATGTCGTGACCTCAGATTCTGACATTCTGGGAACTCACAAAGATCTGTTACTGTCAGCCTTGACGTCAAGAAGTAAATGAGTTGATCTTACGAAGCTGCGTGCAGTATTTATATACTACCACATTCCCATCCTTAATCTCCAAAGCACATCTCGTTCCATTGTCAATGGCTTGGCATCGCATATCTTCTAGTATTAGTAACTTGTTCTGAGTCAGAGTCAGGGTCACCTCACGCTGGGTGCAAAGTGCAGCTCTTGGTAGTTTCGCAATAGGACATGCTCGGCCTTCATCGATCTGCCTACACGCATGAAACTGGCAATACAACGATGGAATCCTCTCCCCGTCCTTCTTTAGTGCAATCGGTAAGTTGCGACATATGGTTCCTGTCGCTGCGCATGTGACTTCATAGCCGCGCCTTTGTCGATATGGCAAGTGATACATATTAACGATACTGAAGCTTTTTTGTCTCAATACTTCAACGAAAGGCTAACAATTTTGGAATAAACGGTGGCAATTTATATTCTCGTCTGCATTGCCCATGCGGCTCTGCGCTTAAATCGAACGTCGATGGCACGTATCACAGGATAAAGAGTCGAAGTCATGAGTTGCCACCAACGTGGATTGCACCACCCCTGGATGCAGGACACACGGCGAGCTGCATCATGAAACGAACCACTGGGATGATTGTATAAGCTTCCGGCTGCATGATCGCGAATGGGCGATTCAGGCGTTCTTAACCTTGTGGCATGAATTACCTCAACCAAGCTGGCATGTCCCAATCTTGACTCATCGCCAGTAACACACGATGCCACAGTATCAAAGTCAAATGTTTGCTGCAGGCCAAGGATGATTCAATTATCTATCTCCCGCTGTTTCCAGTTGTTATCCATCATTTCATCTCCTAATTCGTGGTATCATTCCAAGCCAAACTTCCACATCACTAAGCTGTCTCTAGTCTCTCTTCTCGCTTCTCTCTTTTCCCTCCTCCTTTCAAGTCAGCCATTGAGGCTTGGGGTCTATAGAAAAAAAAACTTTTTTGCGCGGAAAAGACTATAGCCAACTGCGCCTAATAACCCCTTGATGCGTACCCGGTTGCCGTGACTCGCTATAGAGCAACTGGTCCATCGTGAAATCAACATTTGTAAGTAAAGAAGAATAATAATCAGAAAGAATAAACAAGATCTGATCCAGACAAGGCCGCCACAGAGAAAGCCCAGCACTGTGTCTGTGGTGTTCTTTTTCAAACATTTTGTGCAACAGTTGTATCACAGAGACTCTGCCACTGCTGCCTGAAGCCCTTGCAACAGAGCCGCTTCCGTAGCATTGTCATGCATATGCTGGTCCATGTGTGTTTGCGTGGCTGGAACTGGCACCTGACCATGTGTATGCATGTTCGGTGTGGCATTTGTAGGCGGAGACGAAGGGAATGTGAGATGAGTATGTGGAGCAGCTGGGTAGTGCGGCTGAGAATGGTGTTGAGTAGCGGGCTGGGGAGTTGGTGTGTGTTGTGGCGGTGAAGAGTGATGTAGCTGTCCGACGGGTGTCGTCGTGTGGGAACGAGCTTGAGCAGCAGCCTGAGCGTGGGCGGGAGAGTGCATCGCACTGTGGTGTTGCTGAGGAAGCTGCTGGTGTTGAGATCGTGGGGTTTGCGGGGACATAGACATTTGCGATTGAGGACGAGCTGCTTGATGGGGCGACTGTTGTGCTGCCGACATGACGCTTGGCCTGGACTGCGGTAACGTCGACGGTGGGTATCCCGATGAAGTGGCTGGGTTATACGAGTGAGCAGCTACTTGATTGTGCGCCTGGTTTTGCTGCGACGACGCTGCCTGGGCGGCGTTTTGAGCAGGTGTCATAACTCCCGAACCAACGGCTGACGCTGGTGTTCCCGCAGCCCTTCCGTGCCCCTGCGGGGAGTTTTGCAACCCCCCAGCCAGTGTCATGATTCCCTGAATCTTCGCCTGGTCCTCCTCCGAGTTCATTCTCGCACGCTCTTCAGCCTCCTTTCTCGCTGCCTGCGTGGGGGCCCGGGTCTTGAGCTCGCCAGTAACTGCTTGAAGATAATATGGCATCTCGGAGTTGGTCTTGAGGAAGAACAATTTGAGATTACGAGCTTTGTCCTTGAGTTGCACTTGTGTTCGATCTTTTAGTATATCTGAGACTGTGCCTTGCGCTCCGAATAGGGTGAGTATTTGGCTCCAGTGGGGGCCCTTGACTAAGTCCAAGCCTGCCATGAGAGCCTTCTCTTCTTCTTGTGTCCAGGGCCGACGCGTCGAATGAATACCTTCTCTTCTTGTATGAGATGCGTTTTTAGAGAGGGCTGCTTGGCGAGCCTTGTCGTATAATAACGCACTAGAGCAAGTTTGGTGTGGTGGTAGCTGATGACCTGGGTCTTGAGGCGGTAGTTGTGGTTCAGGGACGCTGTGTGTATATGAGGCATAGTATGGGTTGTTTTGTTGTTGCTGTTGGAGCTGGTTTAGATATGATTGAGCTGGGTTAATATTAGCTAATGGTTCTTGTTCCCTCTCCAGGCTTAACTCACTTGTACTTGTCGGAACTGTAGGCTGGTAGGGTACAGGCGATAGTCCATGTAGTGTAGTTTTGACATAATGATCTGTACTTTGGGCTACCAGTGCCTCCAGCTCCTTATAATCTTGTTGCGTACATTCCACTTTACCATTCGTCTGAGGAGTCAAGGTGGGTTCTTTCTCGGGGCTCTTGGCAGGTTCGGGGACTGGTGGCGGCTCGATTGTTTCGGTGACAGTAGGTGTTTGCTCGGGCTGGGGATTCGGGTTGGCAGCGGCGGTTGTAGTATCTTCAGTCAGTCCAGCCAAGGCATCTTGAACAAGACCGGAAGCTGTCTTCTCAAAGAAAGATGAGAGATCGTCCAAGTCGAGATTCGGGTCACCGGTGGCATCGCCTAAAAGGTCAACTGCAGTCTCCTCGCTAGATCGCATAGGGTGGCCAAGTCTTGACCCAAGATCCGACATCAATGCAAGGCGTGTCTTTACACATGTCGAGACTTGTCGTAATAAATTTTCGACCTTATACTTTCCTCTCAAAACAGCTAGTACTGGTGAGTAAGAAGCTTCCCTTCGTTTCGTACAAATCACTCACCAGATTCAGTAGAAGCTTCACCCTCAAGAGAAGTTTTCCTCGATCGGACGGAAGCAATGAATTCAGAATCGGCAGATGTTAGATCGAACCCATTATGAAGCCCGCGTAGCTTGTCTTCCATTCCGTTGATCAGCACCTCTTCCAGGACTTGCTCTTTGGATTGTTCTGGTGTTTTTGAAGCAAGCGCATCAATGGCGACCTGGGTTTTGAGGGACAGGTATAGATCGAGCGCGTCGGAACCGAGGTCCGAGACCTGGCCTCTGAAAATCGCATGGAAGTGCTGATGAGCTTCGAAATAGGATGGTGTGGTTTGTAACAGCCAAATGCCGAATTGAGCAAGGTTCGCTAGATCGAGGATGGTACGGGATTCGTGATCTTGGAGGTCTGGGTCGTCTGCTGAGAGAATGGGACCCGATGAATATATTTGCTTAACCTGCGCAAAAGAAGATTGTAGGTCTCGAAATGACTTGGCGTGTTGTGAATCGGCATCTTGAATAGGCTTGATCGAGTCGTCGAAGGATTGCGAGAATAAGAGGAGGACGGAAAGTGCCTATCCCATCCATGTAAGCGCTATGGTGTCTCTCAAATCGCGCCACCTACCAAGTTGCCAAGCGCATGTCGACTGGCTTTGCGCAAATACTTCTGAGGATCGGAGAAGAATGAGACTGAAGGAGGTGAAGGAGGAGGGGGCGGTGGTGGCAGTGGGTGGTCGGTAATGCCATCAATCTCCATGGGATCATTGGTGGTGTTAAAGACGAAGTCGTTTACATTGCTGAGCGCATTCTGTACGAGAAGCGCAAGTCCATCTTCAAGCGACTCTTCGGCACCTTGATCGAGATCGAGCGTGTTTTCGGAGGCAGGTTCGGGTTCAGTCTTAACCCTCTTAGAGGGATCGTCGCCATTTGAATCGTCCTCAAATGGTCGTTTAGTCGCAGCTTGCATGATGGAATCGAGATCAAGGCCAAGGCCTTCGAGGATGTCAGCCTCATTAGGGGGCTCTTGTTTGATCCCTGAGGTCACAACAGTCAGCATTGGGCAAGATTCGTCTCTCGCGGTCTGTCAGAGCAGCGGGACATCTACACACCCGTGGGGGACATTCCCGCGTTGAGCTCAGGCTGGCCAGGCTCAGCCATTATTTCGACTTCACTAAAGCATAAGCAGTGGAAGCAGAGTCCGCGTGTAGTTCAATGGTATCTCTAGAAGATGAGCTCGAGGCGTGGTGCTGTTTGGCGCGGCGGCGTAGTCGTCGATGCGGCGGATGATGGCTGTTGTAAGTTTTCGATGCCCTCCAAAACGGCCCTACGATGTCTACTATCGATACACAGAAGAAAACTGGGGCGGGAAAACTCGAGGATGTCACTTCAAAAACAGAAGAACCTCGATGATATGCGTGGCCAAAGAGAGGAAGACTTGAGTTGGCGTATTGCTGAATCACTGAAGGCTTGCGAGCTTGCCCAACCCTATCCTTCTAGGAGAAAAAAATATATTTTTCTGGCATGTCCCCTCAGAAACTGGTCAGTACTTGCCTCGATTGAAGATTTTTTGTCATGGGAAGGCGGGGATCGGCCATTACCAGCGCCGATTTAGATGGATGCAAATAATGGCTGGGGATTGGCATTCGAGGTTTTCATTGGTTACAAAAAGGACAAAGCTCTTTAGAGGAAAGCTTTGTTCGAATTTGCTTTCTCAAATTCAATACAAGAGACGTGATTGGCCATACCTCGTCCATGTAAGTGGTGTTTATGTTAGACCTAGCAATAGATATCTTTCACACAGTTTGCGGCCCTTCGTGCTCGAGGCTACCAAGTATCAACAAGGCCATGCCTTTCGAGAGGGGGAGGCAAACAAAAACAAAGGCTCAAACCTGGGTGTACATTTGGAACGACCAGGCTCTCATGAGTACAGCTGACCCGTTAAAGAGTCGGATAAAACATAACGACATGTGCCTTTGCAATTTTTATCATAAGATGGGTTCACAGAAGAACAGTTATCCTAGATACAGATTAAGTATTACTGCGTTATTAGATATACAATCAACCTCATCATCAGCCTTTTCAGTGAAACTCTAAGGGCAAAGGGGCGGTTCAACGCCACATACGGAAAATCCCAGGGTCCAAGTACATCTATCTCTATCTCCTTAGTGTGAAGGGGAAACCCAAATAACACTGAATATAAGTCCATATCAATGAACCAAAGATCTCTTTATCTCTAAAACCACCATTCCTTACTAAATTTACTAAGATTGTATTTCTATAATATTTAAACTGATGGACCCTTAGCCGAATGTCTGCTCTGAGGCATATATAGAGGCGCCTCCAGTCTGTAGTGGCGACTACCCACCACTGCAAGGAGTATCATTATGAAATAGGATTCAAAATCAAAGTCGTTCATTCCTGTAAGAGGAGTTAAGTTGAAGGATCCAAGGCCTTTCTGTGAGACTTCTGTCAATTTTTCATGGTCTGTTGAATCTCCTAAGGAACAGTAGGCGGTAGAATAACATAGATCTCCTTCAACTGTAGAGGAGATCCTTGATCCAACGGCTTATTGACCTGAAAACTGGGGAAGCCGAAAAGCCCTCCTTTAACGGAAGGCACTGGGCCTGAAAGGTAAGTAGCTAGCCGTAATACTTTCTCCATTCACTTGACCCTACAGGCAGTGACAGAGAGGATAGTCTAGAAACTGCTTTTAATAGGCGCGGGTGTGGGACAGAAGTGCAAATAAGCCAAGTTCTTGATAATATAAGGGGGCGAGTTTAACAGCAAGCGCTTTTTCGAGTCCCGATGTTCGTAGACGATGAGTTCCCTCCTTTTGGTTAAGCCTTGAACGATGGTGCTGACGGAGCAGTGCTGATGTATCTCCTGCGACCCGTCCTATAGCGTACCAGACGATGTATCGGATTCAACATCGAGGATTCAATTGGTTCTATCTGCTCGGATTTGGTCTGCCTCTCGTTGATGCAAATATAATGTGCGTTGTTACAGTATTTGGAGTGTTCAAATGACGATAGGTAATGTAATAACAAGCGACAATTCTACAGGTCAGTATAAATCTCGATCTCTAACCTTGAAGTCCTTATGGCATGTTAGTATCTGAACTGAAAGTGCCTTACACCTCATGAACTACACGCATTCCCAGTATGTCAGTTATTAGAGTCGGGTCACTGCCACTAACTTAAGAACTTCAAGGCCATGGTATAATCAAAGTCGCCGATTTAGGAACCAATCTGTTAGGGAACCAAGCCGACTAACTGGCGAGGTCTTGTCGTCGAACCGGACGTTGTAATCCACCATCCCTCAAACATTTTGAAAGGAATCCTTTCATCGTCTTCAGTTGCCATAGCTTGCGTGGCCATGACCAAATCTCCTGGAGGTTGTTGTCAAGGAGGAAGAGAAACATGATATCTCGAAGAAAGAAAGCGAGGTCCTGTTTAGAGCAAGCAATTAAACTGCGAAGAGATTAGGGCACCTTGATGAGGGCATTTCTCATTCAACCCCTTTTACCCCTTTTCTATATTTTGTCTCATTATATCTTATGAGAAGTGTCGTTATTTGGCATTGTCCCTTATGCTAATGATTAGGAGAGAATCGATCATTCAAGAGCAGACATAAGAAATCAAGAACGTTCATGTACATAAGTTACTAAACAAAGGTACTTCCCTTAATGCGGTTTCCGTTTGAACTATATCTCGATCCCACAAAACCACAGCAGGCAATATTCTCCTGAGACCATCAATAGTTCGTCCAAAGCTGCACAATGAACCCATCACCATCTTAGCTAACTCCTATGGATATCTTCTGGGTTGGAATCGGATGATTCATCGTTACAGGATAATGCACTAGCATCATCGGACATACAACACGCCGTCAACACTTGGAAAGCGTGTTGGCTAAAAAGTCTCCAGGAACATTTATACCTTGCCACTGTGAGCGAATTTGTTATCTCGCAAACAAACTCCTTTTATGCTGCAAGAGAGTCAACTCTGTAAGGTAAGGTAGGTAGTCTGGTCAGTGACTCATATAGCTTGCCGATACCAACTTCCTCGATTTGAAATGTTGATTGTTGATGAGTTTTCCTCGAATTTGAGGAAAGAGGCAAGCTACTGTTTATTCACCTCAGCAAGATGGAGTAACGGTTGACTTACACAACTCCATCAACAATCATTCATTCATCCAGATTTGGAGTTTCTGCATACAAAACTACTCCTTCTACATCTACATTCTGTATATCCTAATATCCATATCTAACAAGTCTACCTCACGCGCCTCATAATGGAGGGAGCAATTGCGGCATCAATGGTCCCTCCACCTCCAACAATAATCCCTCCAGCGCCGCGACCACGATAGAGACGACGTCGTCCACCATACTATCGAACCTACTGCAATCAACCCTGTCGAAATCGACGAGGCCGACGAGCCAAGAAAGCTGACCACCGCTTCTTCTGGTGTGTTGTCTCCTTCCTCCTCGCCGTGGGAATTGGAATCATCATCTACACTGCCTTTAAGTATGCCGAGGCCCAGGGCCCAGATAGCCCAGGTAGCACAGGGGGGAAAACACAACCTCGAGCGTTCTCAGGACAGGACATGCGTTGTGCAATTTTACCACGGAATGACGATGGGCATCACCAATCGTCCAGAGCTTGTGACGACGAGCTACACGATTGTCAAGCCCTCTCGAAACCAGTCCGTTTCACTTTCATCCCCAAACACAAGCGCAACTGGCTAAACTATTTTAGAACCCATCCTCTCCGCCGCTAAATATCTCCCACCCAATACTAGCAACAAACCGGCGCGCCCTGACCGACGAGAGGCCCGCTGACTACGTAGTGGACGCGACGCAATGCGTGCAGGAAGTTTGTGGTGGTGAGGACTCTATGCCAAGAAAGATCTCCGCTTTGTTTCCTGGAGATAAGAATGGCGAGACCGTTCGCACAGGGGTCAAGTTTGGAGAAGTTGGGATGGTGGAATCGAGTGCGTGTCAAGCCTTTCGACCTAGGTTATTTATCATGCTTGCGTTTATTTTCGTTACTGCGATGATTGTATGAGCTGTATGTTTGCAACGCATGGGATCGGAGCTCAATATCTGTTATTGGATTAGACCTTAATGATAAAGGTATATCAAAAAGCCAAGAAATTGATTGCAACTCTGTGCTTGATTTCCTCCCATGTACATATTCTATCTGTTTTCCTTGGAATATGCCTTATCCAATCCTGGATTCAATGTACATCATATCCCAAACACATCATTACGTAGCCATCATTAGTTATCAAACCATAATCATTCATCCATTCAACCAACTCTCTCTCCTCCGGAAGCAGCACAGCTGCCCAGCTCCACCAAGGAATGTATCTCCAAACCATGAACCAGCATCCACTCAGAGGATGCAGCACCGAAGTGTAAAAAGTAAAGTAAAAGTAAATATTGTATGCAGAAAAACCGACCCAGATGAAACGCCAAATCCGGTAGGGGTATCATAATATGCGCCCGAAAAAGAGTAAAGGTTGCATCTCCTGCATTTCTTCACATCCACACAGCAAAGAAGAGCATGACAAGAACCAAGGCGATGCTGGTATAAGCAACATGTTTTCGCCCTGAAGCTCCACTACCTTCTTCACTGGTAACAGATCGTGAGAATACACAGTTCGTGCCGTTGTTGATATAGTCGAGAACGTCGTTGGATGAAGACGCCAGACCGAAAAGGAAGCTCATACTGCCATGCGCTAAGGCCTTGACGTTGATAGATGCAATCTCGACGATAGATACTTTTGCGCTTGAGCCGATCATTTGCGATAGAGCGACTTGTCGCGCGTGGTCTTGGGTATGAATAGCTCGGTCGCGGGAAGGTAATTGGGAAGCGACACCTTAACGTTGTTAGAATTATAAGCTTAAAAATGCGATCATCTTGGGAGTAACTCACCATGTGTCGCGAATTGAGACGTTGGAGCTCTGTTGTTCGAAATATGAACTTCAGCTGAAGCTGCTAAAGCCATAAATGCGCAGAGCAAGATGAGGAGTGAGATTGACGAGCGCATCGTGGACCGATATAATAATACCAGAAGATTTCCAGAAAAAAAGATCGAACGGATAAGGCGTAGTATAAAGATAGGATCCAAGACAGGAGAGTATATGTCGCAAACGATCGATCGACAAGTAATTAGCCTTTTTTGTATCCCTTCCCTCCAAGGTTTCCCTCGACGAATCCAAACTGTAACGACTGGGAAAGATTGTTGTAAGAGGTGACGAGTCCAGTCAGAAGAAGTACTTTGAGTGATTCTTCTGGTAGCCTCGCTTCTCCCGTACCCGAGCTGAATAACCGTAAAACCGTAAAAGAAGTCGCAGAGAAAACAATTGGACGGGCCGGCCACGCGTACGACGGCTCAGAAAGAGGTGTGGTGAGCTGAGAAGTGTGTGTGGGCGTTCCGATCGTGGGGGGGTTCCTTTGCTTAGAGGCTTTTTTTATTTTTTTTGTCGGAATTGACCTGATTGGAGATGGCGAGAGAGCTTCTGATAAGCTTCCAAGAGAAGTCAATTTATTGATGATGACGAAAAGGAGGATAATGCGAGGAGCGAATAATTAATTAATTGAACGGAGAGAGTACGATATTAAAGTAGTTCAAGCTTTTTCGCTTACTCTCCTTGTTTTAATACAAAGTGGATTAGATATACGAATGGATATCTGAGTGTTGGTTGTTAACCTTGACCCTTAGAGCTCAACCTCATTCATTACCTGTCAATCAATACATTGGATCGACCCCCTGTAGCGTAGCATACTCTGCACCATTTTTATCCCTTCCTTGATTCAAGCTACGCAAGTTTGCATATGCAGCCTCTAAGCTAACCTAGCTCAAGTGGATCTTCCATCCCCCTTTTCAGTTTGGTATCCCGATAAAACTGTTTTAACCGATTGGACACTTTTGCATTTTTCTTGATTTTTTAACAAAAAAAGTCTTTCTGGCGCTAAAAGCAAGCAAGCAAAGCCTTGTGCTAGTGTGTTCTTTAGTGGAACATCCTACTGAGTTGAGTCAGATCCCTCTCATTGGGCGGGCAGCCTTGCATACAGAGAAGTTCTACAGCTTGGACAGCAGGGGGTTGAGCAGGGCTGGGATTGTGCCAATGTAACGCTGAGTTGCATACTGACGACACATTCATTGTTCGGGTATTTCTTGATCGAGCAGAACAAGTCTCATTTCTGTGTTATCGATGAATATCATGTTATACAAATTGTGGCCTCTCAAGTAGCTACCTCAGCGAGGGTAAAGCCTCAGGAGGTTAAACGACTCATGGCAATACACACAAGCACTTGTTTGCCACAATGCCCCTGAACTACTGTTGCTCACTGGTCCAACAGAGACAAGGCTGTTTTTCTAGCTGTCAGCCAAAAGAGGGAACCATCAAACATAAACAAAACCCCTCATATTGACCCTCTTTTTGAGTTTTTGTCTCCCTCTCCTATGACTGCGCGATAACCGCGTGTTCTCTTGTCTCTCTCTAGGTTTTTTCTTTCTGCCTGCTCCTCTTCCATCCAGACCAGTCTAATCCCCCACATTCCCTATAACCCATGACGTACGCCTCGAAAAATTACTACACGGTCCCACCATTGCACCGATTGGATGCTCCGTAACTCCAAACCAGGGTATCCTGAGTCTGGCCTCTGCTGAATAAAGATCTGTCGAAGCATAAAACGTTTCTTGCTGATCTTTATCTCCATCTGTATCAACAAAAAACTGTCAAAGTCACAGCTTGCAGAATATCTTGGCACAAGTAAACGTCAGTTTCTTTATCAAGGGTTCTGTTTATCCATGTCTTGAAACGGTCTTGCATGATCCTCAACTCGGCAAGGCCCGAAAGTTGTGAAGAACATCGCAATTATGAAAATGTCATGCGTCTTTCCCCTGCTACATTGTCGTTTTTTTATTAGTCAAGACATTAAAAGTCTCGAATCCTTCTTCGTGTTTCATTTCCACGCTTGTCTCAAACACACATACAACCAACGTGAGGCAGAGAGGACCCTTTAAGCTGAAGCGAAGTTGAACCCTGCATAAATACCATGCATGCATACCAGTCGTGTCAAGTCATCTTAAGTTATGATGAAATTGAAATTGAAGTCTCATTCAATCGTAAGTCGTGCATAATTCCACATGACCGATACAAAGTCCATACCATCCTCAATCGTTTCTGGTCGTGATAATTACTTCTTCCTTTCTCACTCCTGCTCCGGCAAATAAATTCAATGATGGTATATGTCAGCCTCATATGCCGCAAAAGCAGCCCTGCCTCAAATAAATGAAGCATAATTTGCTGACCGCCGCATACGCGATGTAAACAGAGGATAATAAGCCATCTCGTTTCATCTCCTCAATCCTAATAAACAGGCTTTGGTCTCCACAGTCTCATCAAATCCATCATCCCAGAAGGATATCACATGTCTTCATGTAGTATCCCATTGACCCACGGGATATTGCGCGACGCCTGTGTGCTGTGTATATGCGACATTGCGAGGCCATGAACCCTGAGTTCGTATCTGTTGAAGACCGACTGACCCTACGCGGTGTATAGCATCCATGTCGGTTTCGCTACTTCCCGTCGTGCGACTCACTTGTGAATACCCTCCGCTGCTGCCATTTCGGCTGTGTTGATATGTACGCGGTGTTCCATAGGTGGTGTTGGAACCTCCTGGCGGACTGATGCCCATCATATTGTCACCGACAGCCTGAATCTGCAATCCTCCAAACGAAGACTCAAGATCGTGCGCGTACTGATGTACGCAGTGTGGTTCCGAAATACCGCAAACTTCGGTCAGAATCTGGTAAATGCGCTGCTGAACTTCAATCGCGGGAGGTCGATCGTATGGATTCATCGCCAGCATACCCGTCACGACATGCAGCATAGGGGTCACGCCTTTCAGAATCTTTGCGCCATCTTTGCTTGATGATGCCTTTCGAGATGCATCTTTAGCAAGACCTGACATCCATGCTTCCACCTGTCCTAAGTTCTTGTGAAAAGAAGTATCCAGTACTGCACCGCCTCGACCGGCCGTCTTGTGTTTCGCGGATCGAAAGGTCGCAAACTTGCTCGTCGTTCGCTTGACTAAAAATGATAATAGTTCCAAGATGATACAGCCTACTGAGAAGATATCGGCTTGCTGTCCGCTCAGTTGAGGATTTGGTGCAATAAACATCGCCGTTGGTGAACCGCTCGGGTCGTATGTGTGTACCATACCGAAATGCTCATCAGATGGGAATCTATTTGTCGGACTTGTCGCCCCGGCTGGTCGAGACCACAGTTCTGGCGCCGCATAATCGTATCGTTCGCGATCAAACGATGATTTATCGGTGTGGAGAACCACGTTATCGGGCGTGAGTCTTGTTGAATCGGAGTAAAAGACGTGGTTCTGGTTGGTAAAGAAGATGGTTGAAGGTTTTATGTATCCATGCGATTGATTCTTTCCGTGGAAGTCGCAGAGTGTGTCGACAAGACACAAAATCCAGTTCATAACAAGCTCTCTCCGACGAGCTTTAGCGAGATGCTTGAACTGTGATGGTGTTGTCGCCAGGAATGACTTGAGAGTAAAGTCACCTGCTGGCGTAAACAAAACGTATCCATATCCATGCTGAGTATACGACGCCCAATACGAGATCATGTGCTCGTTTTGCAGGCCCTTGATCCCATGGACAGCATCGAGAAAGTCCTGCATGGGCATAGCTCCAGGTCCATTACCCAGCACATATCGTCTTCGATAAAAGACATCCCCTGGGACGTTTGGAAGTCTGACTTTGTCGTTTCCTTGCGACTTGTGTGTTGACAATGAAGGCTTCTCGACCACGTCTAGGGGTACTACTTCGTTATCCTTATACACCACATGGTTCCCTCGCTGCAAGGGTTTGAGGAGATAGTGAAACTGGCGCTGGTAAAACTTCTTCTCGACTTTCTCATCACGAGTTGCTGTTAACAAGAGACGATCCACATCTTCGAGGGCAATCGGTAGCTCAGCGTCATCCCAGCCATCGTCGATAACACCAAAGATCTGATCAGGCACACCTAGGTCGACGAGAATCAGAAATAAACGAGGCGCATCATTTCGAATACTCTCCCAGTAAGTGCGTTCTGTCAAGTCCTCGCCGCCAAAGGCAACGGGACGATCTAAACGCTCAATCTCATCCGGGAGGAGTTGGCTGGCGACATAGGACCGGGTAACGGTAGCTTCGATGCGAGAGTCAACCCACCACTGTCCCATTGTCGGTCGAATCGGCTCACTTGATGAAAGGTAGGAGAAGACCCCTTGCGGTGCGATGATTGTGATTATACCTGCATCTGTAGTTGTTGATAGAGAAGTTGGGGGCCGATTATATAGCAGTTGACTGAGTCTTTCATATGGTGACACTTAGTCTTTCTCGGCGTCTGAGTTGACTTTGACTTTAAGCAATCTCAGTGGATGATAGGTCAGAATATTCGGCGAGACGGTAGCAGTAGCAATTGTAGTTGCAGGCAGTTATAGTTGCAGTTGACAGTTGACAGATTGGGAACAGGGGACATGAGTAGTTTCATATGAAAGTTTGTAAGGTATGTATGATTCAGTTCAGTTGTGTAGGTGATGTCCAGGGATAGGGGATAAGCATCGGGGTTCGCCTCATGGTTCACGGCATGACATGGACATGGACATGGCTTGAGTCCAGAACAAAGTCCGTAGGATAATTGAGCAATTGTCAGTCGTTGCAATTGGGAGTTGTAGCTGCAATGAATGTAAGAAAAGGGCGTGGGAGAAAATGAAGGATGGACAAGGCCTGGCCTGGCTTGGCTTATCTCTGCAACCAAAGTGGGATTGCCCGCTCCCTGGCTGCGGCTGCGGGCTGGGCTGGGCGCAGAATGTGATGCCGGCGTGATTGATTGGTGGAGCAGGGTCAGATAAGGTAGGTCTAGCCTCTAAAGTACAGCACCCTTTATTCTCTAGGACCAACTTTAGTTACACTTGAAGATCGAATTGAAATAGGGAATCATCTTGTCAATTGCAATAGGAGCACAGAGTCTGTAATGGACGTTATGATGTAGTGGCGTAATGTGTGATAACTCGTTCGTACGTATGATTCGAGATGATCATGAACATCTTTTTGTGACTGTCTCGATTCTAGACTGGAATCACTTGTTGTAGCGGGCGTTTTATGTCGCAAAGTAACGGAACCAGCGGGCGTATTACAGCACAACGGGTTGTCGGTCCCGATTCGCTTTATAAGTAGTTTGTAGTTAGTAATTAATCTTGCAGCCAAGGGAACCAGGGGCTTTGGTCCAATGTTTAATTGTCGCGTGCTCATGTTCCAATATCGGATCCAACGTTGGTTGATAGACTCTGATCTCGACAAGACCGACAATATATGAAACAATACTCTTTGCTATGGCTCTCTTGAGGCTGTGTACTTACTCGAAAATACTTCAAAAACGATCCACCCGTCAATGGATCAAGGTGCAGCTTCTGCGGGCGTAGCCATGGCCCAAGTGACATGACGTTTAGGTGTTTTTCCCCGCCAAGCAGGGTCTATATCCCCACCATCACTGACAACCTATACCAACCTCTCACTCACTTACAAAGAAAGAAAAAAAGACTTCATTGGGCTGGCAAACTTTCCACACTCTCGGGACATCCATGAAACCTCGCGCGGCCTCGCTTCTCCCGTATTAACGGGCGCATCGTTGTTTTCGTCACCAACACAGAGCCACCTCAGGGCTGAAACATTCATTCCTCATGTATTACTTACTATATTGTACTATTTACACTCATCGTAATAACTCTTAAGACTTGACAATAAGTAGAAACAACAGTCCCAAATCTCATGAACCTTTCCTAACCTTTACCGGCATATACAAGCGACAAACCATACCATGTGGCCAACGGCCGTACAACCACCTAAATAGCGCCCGCAGAGCTGCACATGTCCTTTTCCATCTTTCTCGCCCATGGTGCAGTGCGGTTCTCTATACCCGGCGGTTCAATCCGACCTATCCAGAGCTGTTTTCGGTATTAAACTGTCCAAGGCCCGGTTAGCCAGGGGTCATCGACTCGATCCCGTCTCTCGTCCTATGGGATGGCATTCTCTCTCAAGGTTGCATGTTTCATGCATTTGTAAGCTTAGAAGGTGTTTTCGCTTAGATTGTCATGTAAGTGGTAGGCTGGAATAAGGTGAGATCTATCCATGCTCGAGTCGATTTGCCTATAAAGAGATATTATGGATCGGTTGTCATCCGACAAACTTGACAAGAGTCAAGAAGCCTGTCAAAGAGAATCGGCATATTTTCGATTGGCTATTCCTAGAACTCCATGAGATGAATGCCCTATTCACAGTCAGCCAGAGGTTCCTTCAGGACCACTTCCATAGGTCACACCCTCATGCAGAATTAATGCTCCAATAAGCATACATCTTTTAATTTCACATTATTATTTTAATCCTAACCAATCTTTACACTCTTCTCTCATCATCAAACTGACGCCAGCGTCAAGTTCACTCAAGCTTTTGTCCATCTCTCCCCACAAACGTTTTCATCCCACGATCCACGCCCGCTGCCCAACGCGCAATAGTTTGCACTCCAACTGGCAGCACATTAAGCCAGTCAACCCAACGGGCATACAAAGGCATAGCAACTGTAGCACCCTTTCCACTATCAATTGCTGCTACAATCTCCTTGGTAACATCCACAGGTTCCACAACTGGCGCGATGAAGGAGTTGGGTGTTTGGACCCCATAGAAGAGCGGCGTGCTCACTTGACCAGGTGTAACCAACACTGTTCGGATCTCGGGATGGCTCTCACGTAGCTCGGCTGTCAGAGACCGGTGCATAGCTGTGAGACCGGCCTTTGCAGCAGCGTAGTCGGTCAGCTGTGCAGCGCCAACCGTACCAATGACAGAAGAAACATTGACGATGGTACCGCCCTTTCCGCCACGAATAATAGCGGGCAAGAAAGTCTTGAGGCAGTAGAATGGTCCGAGAAGGTTAGTTGTAAGACTCTTATCGATTTCTTCAACCGATAGATCCAAGAGAGTCTTCCCAATGACAATAGCAGCGTTGTTGATGAGCACAGTTGGTGTACCGAGCTGGTATATCATTAGCAACAAATTGATAGTCTCAAAAGCTCAAAACTTACATCCTTCTCAATCTCAAGCGCAACCTTTGCAACTTGATCTTTGTCACCAACATCGCACTTGTAGTACGTAACGCCTCTCGCCTCAGTGTTCTCCATCTCATTCACATCCAGCACCGCCACCGTCGCGCCGCGCATGCCATAAACCTCAGCAATGAGTAGACCCATACCACTCGCACCGCCAGTAATGACAATGACTTCCTCACTGAGATCAACCTCACGCGGGATGCCATGAGCGATGCGTTGGTTAATCACGTTGGCCATCCAGAAGAGCGTGACGATGGTAGCCCACGCAATAGAGGCCACCATAGGCGGAGCTTCCCATTTTACCGTCTGCGCGCGGAAGCATAGCGGTATGATCCAGCAGACAAAGGGGTGAAGAAGTGTTGTGTTGAGGACTTTGAGAATGAGGTCAATGGAGAGTGGCGCAAACCACGATTCTCGCTGCGGAGGCCGCGGGTATTGAGCGGGCATGTTGTGTGAGGTATGAAGGTGATGTTTGAATAAATTAAGTGAGTATTGTAAATATTTAAAGGGATTGAATGAGTGTAGAGTTCAAGATGAACCTTTTATGAGGGAAACGAAAAGGCCAGAAAGTGGTGAACTTAGCCAAGACTTGATAAACGTTAGCATGTGGCAGTGAAACCCATCTCTAACTTAAGCGCCCGGGTTGCTACAAAACACTTTACCCCTGTCGCCATGAGCCCACCTCACGGAGGCTCTTGAACGAGAACCTCCATTGGCAAGGAGAAAAATGTGATGAACCGAATCATTGATAGAAAACACATTTGGCGCATTGTTTATATGACCAGATTTTGACTTGGTTGCTTCTGCCTTGCATTTACCCAATAAATCCAGAGGCCGTCGTCTCATGATATTCATTGCCAACATGCAAGGTTCATTTCAATAGTAGAGTAAGTTTACGACTATAGTACAAGACACCAGCGCCGGTCTATATGCAAGGCCTCATCATACAATCGTGCATTCGCCATTTTAAGAACTTCCTCGTCCAGTTCGAGGAATTGACCCAGGAGTATAATTACCAGATCGAGGTTCCGACCGAGGGATATAAATACGAGACCGAGGTGTATAATCACCCCTAATCTCCATATCATCCCGCTCCTCCCTCGCACGGTTTCGCTCAACCGCCCCCTTCTTCCAAGCATGATAACTAGGGTCTCGCGTGATACCCTCACGGCGCCACTTCTGCGGAGGCTTGATACCAAGTGCAGCCTTCTGCTCCCAGACATCCTTTCCACGACGTAACCAGCGCGCATTTCGCTTCTCCTCTTCTTCGGGATTGGCCTGCCACTTGCTCCTCAGAATACGACGAATAGCCTCCGGTGACACTTCGAATTTCTTTGATAGAGCTTCGGTTGTGTAGACATCTGGAAACTGAGCGTTCAAGGCGCGAATACCAGCCAGAGCATCCGGGGAAAGACGCTTCCGAGGACGCCAGCCCTCAGGGAATTTCTCCTTTAGAGCTGCCTTCTGAATCTTCCAATAACTCTCTTTTGGCTGCGGTTGTGTTGAAGAAGGACCCTTGAATCGTCGCTTGGGATTGCCTCTGGATTCGCTTGCTTCGCTATCGTCTTCTATCTGCTGTCTCACGCTCTGATTTCGACGGAAATTTAATGTCGAGAAATCTTCTGGCTGTTCTCTCCTCCTCCTCCTCCTCGGCTTTTGGGCCTCATTATTGGTGCCTGGTTGTGCTTTCCATGGTATCGATTCTGGGTTTTCGTCTGTAGCCAAAGGGTCGTCGTTTTTTACAGGACGAGTTTTATCTTCCGACCCAACATGATCGAAAGGATCATCATCTCTTGCGGCTGCTCCGGAAGCACCTTGTAGAGCCGTCGAAAAATGCAAAGATCGGGCCTGTCGCGCAAAGGTAAAATTATTCTGATACAAGGCCGGTCGTGTGCGAGTTGGGAGACGGAGAAGTACAGGTGAGGCGTCGACTTTGTGAACCTGAGATAGACCTTGTACAAATATTTTCAAGGGCGTGGCTCGACATGTGCAGCTCATCATGATATGTTGGATCGGCGACTGCGATCCGAAGAGTGACAAGAAAATATGAACCAAATTTTAGTCAACGCAAAGAGGCTTCATGATGGGTGCAAGGGTCCGGAAGTGGGGCCGAACAATTGTTGACTTGACCCGGTTTGGTGCGGCGGATTTACGTTGGTCCGTGTCTCTGCAAACATCTTGCAACATGATTGTTTCATGATTTCAGAATGAACGTGAATCTTGCCTTCAAGTTCCAGACATGCGAGTTTATTTTCGAGCTTCTTGTTGACTTTCAGTTCTATATCAGTATTACACAAAAAGAGAATACGGTTTGTTTCTATCATAACAGCACCAGAATACACATAAGTGTAAAGGGTGTCCAACCAAAACCCACGCCAAGTTTCGGTCCAATGCTTACATCAACTTGGTTTCTAGGATGAGCCAATATATGAGTCGTTTTATGTTTTCGCTTCTTAAAAAGAGCATTGACCTTCTCTTGTATGTAAGTTGGGATGGGGTATATTCTTTTGACCTTCTTGACATGGCTGTTTGATACCATGCTTGAGGATGCCTCATTACCTTCTCGTTCAGCTATAAGCCATAGCATCTTGTCTTTCATCGTTTCATTCAAAATCCCATGATCTTCAATATCGGGCTCATCATCAAACCCGATGGCTTATCACATGCATCCCAATCTTGAATTTATCCTGCAATACTACCCAAACCATCTTTCAGGATGTCGTTGTCATTGATCCCCCACACGACTTGGATTCCAATTCCAGGGACGCTAAAAAGGAAACCATTCTCGATTCGCGGTATTGGTGTGTTGCATAAAGTCTCGCCACTTGATGTTTGAGGTCACTGCACCTCGTTTTATACCGCAATGTGATATGCCCTTCACAAGTTAGAATACTTCCGTTTGATCGTATCGATACCAACGTCGAGTAACCAATACCGTTACTTGAGCCACGCTATCAAACATGCCGCGGCCATGTGTTGAATGACTACACTTTCTCGAGGCTATCAATTGCGTTCGTCATTGACTACACAAGAATTTATCCAGCTCGCTAGGGAACGGGATGACAAAGAGGCGAGCCTCTAGTGTCTTCTATCGTGAATCGAACGCCCAGGTACTGGAATTCAATATCAACTTCGTTGGTCCGGTGCCCACCTCAGACTCGATGAGAGCTCCGACTCTGCTGAAATATCTATGACGGCCAATGTGGACATGTGCAAAAATGCATCATTATGGATTCCCTCTCAGCATGGAACAACGAGGTGATATGATCAGGGCTGGAATTCCTTCCAGGTAATAGTGAAGCCAGCTCATGTGCCTTCGAGCCGTTATATACGCATCTTGCCTAAGAAGCGTGTGTGTGTGTTGTTCCCCGCTCTCATTTTACCCATTTTGCTCCGTTCTGCACATCATTGGGTTTCTTTGTTCTCCTAACATGCCAACAGTGTGTCCGTTGGAAGTAAAAATGAAGTCGATCATCCTTAGTGCCCCTTTCGTTCAACACGGGATGGAGGGTAGGTTGATGTGGCAGCAACTATCTCTCGTCATGTGCTACAATTCGATATATCGTCTTCGTCATGAATATCTCCATGGTATTTTAATGCTATGTACCCGCAATGGCAAGTAGGAGCTCCTGCGAGAATATTATGATAGCTATTTCAACGCATCATCAGGTGTGGTGCCAAGCCTCAAAACCCTGTGATTGAACAAAACTTCCCTTAGAGCTCTTATCTATAAGAACCTACCATTGATTCTTTTCATGATTCATACCATATATATATCATGGGCTACCGCTACCCATCTTACTTCAATGACTGCAGAATCATTGGGGGTCATAGATTCAACTGGACTCCCGAACATAAGACCTCACAGGAACTTAGCCATTACCTTTATTCATACGACACGTTAGCCACAGATGCTCTCGATCGGTTAGACCTACTCTCTCCACCTACGACGAAGGGATGGAAGTGTCCTCATGGTTCTGGTCCAGGCCAGAGAGACCTTTACAAACTTCTGAAGAAGCATGCCAGCTCAGATGAATTACTGGGCCAACTTTGGGAAGAAGTTTCTACCGTCCCAGAGTGGGTTGACTGGCAGCAGATTCAGCGTGGACAACAGGTTGTTTATCAGTTCAGTGGACAAATTCTATTCGGCGTAAGCCATGGAACCCCTGCAGAGAAATAGCCTTACTGACTTCACAAGCTCATGTATAAGTCGTTGTTAGGCGGAATGGGGGCATATCGTATTGTCGAAACTCTGTCACGGACTGGTGGTTTCGGCATCAACGTCACTAGACGACGTCTCCTGGAAACACTACAGCATTTCATGGAAGTCGTTGACGATCTCGATGCAATCAAGCCCGGAGGAAAAGGCTACATCTCTTCAGTACGAGTTCGACTTTTACACGCTTCAGTTCGAAGACGACTCATGCAACTTGAGCATCAAAACCCAGGATATTTCGACATGAATAAATGGGGAGTTCCTATCAATGACTTGCACACAATTGCCACTATCTCGGCGTATTCGGCTGCTATTGTCTATATGGCTCTTCCTCGACAGGGTATTTACTTGTCTAAGCAACAAACCAGTGACTATCTCGCCTTATGGCGCTATGTAGGATATCTGCTTGGGGCGCCTGTGGACTGGATGGCCACACCACGAGAAGCCAAAGCCATGCTGGAGTCCATAGCAGTATCTGAAGTAGCTCCATCAACAACTTCCCAAATCCTGGCAAACAATATCCTCACGGCAGAAGCTCGAGCCCCCCCACTGAATATGCCCCGCGAGGTACTCGCCGCCCATGCATACAGACTCAACGGTGATGAATTCGCCAGTGCACTCGGCATCGAAAAGCCCGATTTACGATCCCGGCTCGTCGTGTGGATGCAATGTGCTATTCTATTCTTCGTAAGCTATAGTTACCCCTGGATGCCAACTCGTATGCAGAAGAGACAAGAACAGGTATGTACTCATCACTCCCCCTTTCTCCGCAGCAATACGAACCCGTCAACCCTGTGGCTGACGCTGTGTAACAGAGATTTAAGAATTTTGCGTATTTTATGATCCACAATCATAAAGCGGGCGGTATCTGTGAATCGAGCACTTTTGAGTTTCAGTATCTTCCACGCCTCGGTATGCTCACGGAACTAGGCGTACGCAAGGACCTTGAGGCGGAAAAGTCAACGTCAGCGGACTTTTCCAAAACTATGACCATCTCAAAGAAGGCAGTGCTCTTAGCCGGGATGATTGTTGGAGCTATTACGGCGGTGAGCCTCGTCAGATTCGTGGGCGTATCGAATATACCGCGCCATTTACTCTCGGTTGTCTTGGCGCAGCAAAGCCTCATCTGGGCTGATTAGTTGTGTGTTTTGATCACCTGGTGTAAGAGATTGTCAGCAAGCTAAATCATGAGGTCACAGTTGAAAGTAGTATGTTATGATATAATTCTGAATTCAGAACTGGTATTATGCCTAGCTATATTGTACAGTTGCGCCAGTAAGGCAAAGGCCGACTACCTGTGGCACATTTACCGCCATTTCCGTGATAATGATCCCAAAAGACATATTTTACCAACTCCTACAACATATGCTGAAGAGGATGTAATGCTCCATTGTAAACCTAGGTAGACAGACCGCTGAATCATACCCTCACCAATCCCCAGTTGCCATTATCCGTACCCTTAAACGCCGAAAGAAATCGCGATATTGTTTGATGAGTGTTCCACTGCGACTAGCTTAGGCATCGTGCATAAGCTCGACAGGAGGTCGAGCAGTGTGTGCCAAGATGGGCTTGGACTGTTCCACGGGGCTGAGTTCTTCAGGCTCATCTGTCATATCGTCGACGATGACAGCAGGCATGCTGCTTGTCGAATCCTCAGGCTTGTAAATGAGTGTAGAAGAGCGCGACCGTGTGCGACCGGGCAGCGCAGAGTCGGGAGGGGTGATAGGTGAGTCTTGGTCTTCATCCATAGGTCCAGGGCGATGGTGCAGCTTAGCCAGTGCATCAGCGAGATCCTCAGCATGAACCAGCTTGTTGGGCGCATCTTCAAGGCGCATCTCCCATCCATGGGGAGGGCTGGGTGGTGGTGAGATGAAGAAGAGCTTGCCAGCATCAGGAAGAGCAAGGTGTTCATCACGCTTATCAACGGGTGTAGGCATGCCAAAGTAGACACGGCATTGCTGACCCATGATGGCCTCGTTATCCCAAATCTGGCGAACAGCAATAGCAGCCTGCTCGTCGAAGAAGGATACTACGATGCGGCGGAAGGACTTTAGTGGCGCGAAAGCGTGGATGGGTGCAGTGTGGGTGATGAGGTCACGGATGACTTGTAGGTTCTCGGGGAGGAAGATGGCCGGGTCGGTGAGGTTGGTGAAAAGAAGGGTGTTTGAAGGAGGCGTAGGCGGGGTCAGAGGTGGGAGGTTGGAAAGGTCGAGAGTGAGGTTTGAGCGGCGCGAGGCGGAGGAGGAAGATCGCGAGTGTTGCGGTGAAGTCTCCATTTTGAATGTAGTTGTTATGGTTTTAGAGGTAAAGGTGAGGTTATAGAGCAGTTGTGATAACTGGCTCTAGAAGATATAGATGGAGATGAAGATGTAGATGATGCAAGATCTACCGGGTGTTCCTGTCGATCTGTTGATAGTTGAATCGAGTATTGTGAGATTGGTTCTCTGGGTGTTTCTAAGTGTTGCTGACTTGAGTTGAATGAATAACACAAAAAGTGCGAAAGTCGGTGGCTATTATATTTCTATGGTTTTCCACTTTGGAAGCGCCGCCTCCCGCCTCAGGAACACGACGACAGGTGTACTAAGCCTCCCGTCCAGGTCCTGGCGGCTGGGGAACTCGCTACTCGGTCCTGTCCAGTGGCCAGGGCACGTACAGAACAGGGCTAGCGGGCCTACAGGGGGTGTTGTTCATGGAGTTGGGGGGGCAGTGCACTGCAAGGTCCCCATACTTTTGGTCTCCTCCTCCAGTGAGGCCTTGACGGCTTTGGCGATGGCGATTCCATCTGGTCCGGGCCAGAACGTTAAGCTTTTTTTCTCCTGCGATCAGTCAAAACTAGGAAGGCCCTTGCTCTTGTTTTCTGTTGGGGAGATTTGTGAGGGCTGTGTTAGAAATGCCAATGCCGTCTCGACTCATGTTTGTCTCCATAAGGACATGCAATGCTTGATCCCGACTAATGATAGTCCGTCGGACTAGAGGCTCATGACTATCAAACAGAGCCTTGTTGGCTACCTTTCATAGGTAGTATTTCATATATGCTTTAGAGTAGGAAGACTATAATTCCTCAAATCATAGACTGATCTTTAAAAAGAAGTAAAATGATGTTTTATACAAGTGATGGGATGTCATGTATTTCAATCACCAACCTCGTACCAAAGATTGACTTGTCTGATCATATGTCTCGAAATGTCATCTTCAAACTCCATCCAAGCCGCCAAATGTTTTACCGCTCATGAATCGATCCAACCATAGATTTGACACACCCACCCCCTGGAGACCTGCATGGCGCTACTGCAA